>JAJIBD010003173.1:0-293824 GCA_021461705.1 Cryptotis parvus | reverse complement strand
GACAAGTACCCAGCACGATGTAGATTCAGGAACAAATCAAAAGTTCTTCAATTAATGAGTAAACTTAGAGCCAGGGCAGAGACTACCTATTGCAACAAGCATGATCATGAAAGGAATTTGATTAGGCTGCTACTTGTGTGACTTCAAATTTGGAAGGAAACTTCTCAAAAAAAAAAAAAAGGAATTAATCTCTCATATGATCCAGCAATTCCAAAGGCTCAAAAACTCTCATTAAAAAAACACTTGCACTCCTATATTCATTGCAGCACTATTCTCTATAGGCAAGATTTGGAAACAGCCCAAATGTCCATGAAAAGACGACTGGATAAAAAGACTGAGGTACATATACACAGTGGAATACTACTGAGTGGAATACTACTGAGAAGAGATGAAATCAGGAGATTTGCAGCTGTGTGGATGGGTCTGGAGTTTACAACCTGAGTGAAGTTAGTCAGAAGGAGAGTGACAAACAATGACTTCTCTCATAACACGTATACAAAGAAATATAGTAAGGAAACAGCAAATACTCAAATGCAGCAGAAACTGGGAATGGGTCTTTAAAAGTAAGCTTATCACTATAGGAGGAGGCATAGAGTAGGCTGGGGACACTGGAACATGATGGAGGGAAGCTGAAACTCTGATGAAGGGTTATGGTGCTGGAATTTTTTTTTGCATAAAAGCTGGCTAGTATCAATACTGTAAACTACGGTGCCTAAAATAAAAGTTTAAAGATGAAAAGCTTAAATAATTAGAAATAAATAAATAAAATGTTACCTCCCTTAGTCTGGCATTATGTGTGTGTGTGTGTGTGTGTGTGTGTGTCTTTACTCCATTTGATAACATTTGTTCAGTGTGTGCTGCATGTCATCATCAGGAAGGATGTTAAGAGCACACTGCCACAAAGTCAAACAGGACTAGAAATCTTGTTTTGCCATACTCTAACTAAGTCAACTTGGACAGGTAAATGAATCTCCCTAAGCCTCAGTTTTCCCATTGTGGAAAGGGTGATGACAATCCTTATCTTATGATGATTGTGTGGTGGTTAAATTAAATAATGCATATAAATTATTTAGGATTACATTCTGATACTGAATGAATACTCAGGATATAATTAGTGTTATCATAAGTGTTACTGGTCTATTTGATGGTGATAACTATTTGGTAGGTCAAGAGACATATTAGCGGGAAGTGGTGTTGGGTGAGAGAGGAAGCACTATGTAGCAAGTCACTTTTTCCAGGAAATTTCCCCACAACCTGTCGGCTGTGAAGCTTCTTGTTTTCATGTTCTCATCACATATATGATGACATTTGTTTCTTGGATTTTCTTATGGTATTTTTCTACTTCCTTCAGTCTCATCATTGGTGCCTCAATGCTCTTCTCTCTTTTAAAGAATTCATGGATTTTTAATTTAATCATAGAGTTCACTGCGTAATTATTCCTTTCCTTCCATCCTCTTTCCACTACCAACTGTCCTTAAGTATTTAATGTGTATGCCACACTTTATGTGTTTATAAAATGTGTACCAGTGTCTATTTCTGATTTCCATGAATGCCATTATTATTATAATTATAATTATTATTATTATTATTATTATTACTCTTCCTTATATGAATTTCTGCACACACTGGGTTTGACTCTGTGGCTTATTTCCTGTGTTTTTTCTTAATTAAGCCAAGCACTCCATGATAGGCTTATACCACACTTTACCTGTTTAACCAACCTTCTTTCTTCCCCAGTCCCATACGCATGCATGCACATGCTCATGCACACACACACACACACACACACACACACACACACACCAGTGTACCTTCAATTCCCAAATTACCTTTATTTCCCCACCATCATAAACTACAAGAAAATCCTTGTGCATGTTCATTTACATTTTGTGTTGAGAATAGCTTTGGGATAAATTCCAAGTTTAGCAGAATATGAAACCTTATGTTCCTTGATTATTGTTCTCAACTATCTCTTTCTTAGTAAATGTTAAAATTCCCTAATTAGCCTGAGCCATGGGTCAACAGTTAGATTTATTTTTTATGCTGGACTTCAAACTCTGAGAACTTAAGGAAAAATAATGTCAAAAGAAATCCAGTCTGCCATTAGAATGTCTCAAAGTTATAAGAGACACACCTGGCTAGGTGACTTTAACTCTACAAGTGCAAACCTTGTGCCTTATGTGCAGCTGTTACAGCCCATTCACAAGGCCATTTGTTAGAATGACTTGCATAGCATATGAAGAGTCCACCACATAATTATTCAAAAAAGAGAACAACAGAAAGATTTCTGGGAACCAGTTTAATGTGGACTGGCTGTCCCACAGTTTTACAGGGCAAAAAGGGCATAATTTTAGGGGGTGAGATGGGGTTCTTCCAAACAGTCTCAGGTGATCCAGGAACCAGTTCTAGTTATTTTTGCCTGATGGGCCAGTGGATGAGTGCCAGGTTTTTAGGATCTTTACTGTGGGGCTCTGTGTGACAGAGACCACCAAGGTCATGCCAAGTTGTGTTGGGCCTCTAGGGCTTTACCCTAAGATTCTTGCTGGATTTCACATTGTTGAAAATCAAACAGGGGCCCTCTCTGGCCCTAAAAGGGTATAATCTTATCCCTGCTTTGAACCTTTTAATTTACAATGATAAAAGGTGTTAAAATCACTAGTGACTGAGAAGCTAGAGAGCAGGCAGAAAGAAATTAAGTTATGAAAAAAAGATGACTTCTTTCTCTTGTCTTTATTCTGCCAAACTTTAGATATCATAAGAGTAAAGCAGCAAACATGGCTTTACCCTTCAGCAAAATTCACTCTTACTATTTGCCACATTTAATCTGTCTCTGTCAATTGACCTATCATTTATCTACCATTTCTGGGCATTTCCCCATAAATCTTCAGGATCTTTTCTTTGAGTATAAGACTATTCCCTACAATAACTGCAAATGTCATCTAGGTTGGCACATGTATCAGGAATGCCTTCTTTTGAAGACTGAGTGACCTTCCATTGTTTATGCCACCCTTTGGTTAAGTGTTCATCTCCTGATGGAACTGGTGTTGCTTCCATCTATGGGCACTGTGGATAAATTAATCTAACACGGGTTCTAGACTCGTTCTTTTTGTTTGCTTCTTTTGGACCACACCGAAAAGCATACTTCTGGTTCTGACTGAGTTCAGTGATTATTCCTGGTGGTGCTCAGGGAACCACATGAGGTACTTAGGTCAAAGTAGGATCTGCTACATGCAAGGCAAGTGCCTTAACACCTGAATGATCTCTCAGCCCTAGACTCATGGAGCAGTGAGTTACTTTCTGTCTAAGGCCTAGAATGCAGGATAGGTTCTAAAGAATTACTCTGGACCTAAAATGTTGCATTTAGCATAGTAGCATCAGTTAGAAGATCAATCAAAGATATCCATGCCAATGATCAAGACATCCCCCACTTCATTCTCTTCCTTCTGGGAATCATCATTTCTTGCCTTGATAGAATAGCCTCATTTCATTGTCTCCTGTTTCGTCTTGCCCACCACTGCTATTAGAACAATTTGTCTAACGTGAAAGACTGTACCATTTGCTTTTTTGTTGTTGTTGTTGTTGTTGCTTATATTTTTTTTAAAGCTCACTATTTCCTTCGGAACAAAAGCGAAGGGTCTGAGCCTGGCTTATTAGTACTTGATGTTTCAGCTCTTACCAATTTCCCCATCCTAAACTCCTGCTGCCGCTAACCTCTCATTTCATATTTCAGCTACGGTGAACTGCCTCTCATCCCCTCATCCAGAAGAAATAGAAACAGCCAATGATGTCGTTTGGCATCCCTATGCCTTTGCTACTGCACTGGTTCCATCTGCTTGCAGTTTTCCTTTCTTTCCTTGATAGATTACATCTACTCCACCTTCAAGATTCTATTTCTGCCTGCTCTAGACCTTTCCACTCTTTCTCCCACAAGTCTCTGTGCCCAGACTACCCTGTATTTATCCCTTTCTTAACAACATATTGAAATAATCCCTATAAAGTTGTCCCCTGAGCTATTGCATCTCTACACGGACAGTGGTCATGCTTTAGTTTAGCAGTTGAGTTGATGTATCTAGTAGGTGCTGCGACTGGAGCTACAGTACCATGGGTCGGGACCTTGTGTTGAATGCAGCTGACCTGGGTTTGATGCCCGGCATCCCATATGCAGTAATTTCTGCATTCAGGAATTACTGATGCCAGGAGTAATTCCTGAGTGCAGAACCAGTAGTAACCTTGAGCATCGCTGGGTGTGACCCCAAAAAAGTCAAAGGAAGAAAGGAAGGAAGGAAGGAAGGAAAGAAAAAGGAAGGAAGGAAGGAAGGAAGGAAGGAAGGGAAGGAAGGAAGGAAGGAAGGAAGGAAGGAAGGAAGGAAGGAAGGAAGGAAGGAAGGAAGGAAGGAAGGAAGGAAAAAAAAAGGAAGGAAGGAAGGGAAGGAAGGAAGGAAGGAAGGGAAGGAGGGAGGGAGGGAAAGAAGAAGGAAGGAGAGGAGGAAGGGAGGAAGGAAGGAAGGAAGGAAGGAAGGATGGAAAGAGAAGGAAAGAAGGAGGGAAGGAGGGAGGGAGGGAAGGAAGGAGGGAGGGAGGGAAGAAAGGAAGGAAAGAAGGAGGGAAGGAAGGAAGGAAGGAAGGAGGGAGGGAAGGAAGGAAGGAAGGAGGGAAGAAGGAAGGAGGGAGGGAGGGAAGAAAGAAGATGAGGGAAGGAAGGAAGGAAGGAAGGAGGGAAGGATGGAAGGAGGGAGGGAAGGAAGGGAGGGAGGGAGGGAAGGAAGGAAGAAGAAAGGAAGAGGAGGGAAGGAAGGAAGGAGAAAGGGAGGGAGGGAGGGAAGGAAGAGGAGGGAAGGAAGGAAAGAGGGAAGGAAGAAAGGAGGGAAGGAAGGAAGGAAGGATGGAAGGGAGGGAAGGAAGAAAGGAGGGAAGAAAGGAAGGAGGGAAAGAAGGAGGGAGGAAGGAAGAAAGGAGGGAAGGAAGGGGGAAGAATCTAGTAGGTGCCTGATAAATATATCCTGAAATGTTCAAGATCCTTTTGTCAATTCATTTCTGTGGGTTAGTGGTGAGATAACCAAGGACACCAAAACTGTAAGAATCAATTCCACTGCTAACATGTGATTTAGATTTTAATTAAATTACAAATGAAAAGCTTGCTAAAAGAAATGGGGTTCAGGGATGGAAAGGACCTTGGGTCATTAGTAATGCATTGCTACACTTATGTTAGATTTGGACTTAGAACATTGAGTTTCCAAAACTTCATTTATTTAAAGTTTTGTAAATCACTGTATCACTAGTCTTCCTGTTGTTCATAGATTTACTTGAGCGGGTGCCAGTAACATCTCCATTCGTCTCTGTCATGAGCTAGTGTAGCCAAGGGCATCTGCTCATTCCAGGAACACGAAGAGCTTCAAACCATTTGTTGAAGTCATTGGAATGAGGTCTATTATTATTACTGGTTTTGGCATATCAAATACGACAAGGGTAGTTTGCCAGACTCTGCCATGTGGGTGGGATAGTCTTGGTAGTAGGTAGGCTCTCGGTTCTTGCATTTACTGATGTACTGTGTGGTTGCTTTGTGACTGGGCACAATGGGGAGAGCCTGTAGCAGTTCTGCCCCTTGAATCTGTGTCTCTGGTTCATGGCCAACAGCCCAGGAGCAGTTCATGGGTGGGTCCACCAGGCTTCCCGATGGGACAGAGATGAGGGAAAGGAACCCCAGTTCCTTCTCCACAGAAGCCCAGTGAATTTAGCTGCCGAGACCAGCATACCTGGGCTTGAAATCAGCCTCTCTCTAGGGTGGGGCTCTGATGAGCTGTGGAGTCAGGACATTGAAAATGGCTGCCATCATGGTGTGCAGGTTCCTCTGGCTTCTTCTGAGGCTCTATTGGGATGGCGGGCCAGGGACAGAACCCATTCTCCTCCCTCCTGAATGCCTCATGATTAACCAAGCACAGGGAGAGTTGGATGCAGTTCTGCCCTGTGTATCTGTGACTGTGGTTCAAAAATATCAATTTTTGGATATTTTTATTAGTATTATACAATTATTATATTATTATTATCATACCATCTTTGCAATATATACATTTGCAAAGATGTTCATAATTGGGTCTCAGTCATACAGTGTTCCAGCACCCGACCCTCTACCAGTGCCCCATTTCTACCACCAATGTCCCCACATTCCCTCCCAACCCCACCCCAACCTGCCTCTATAGCAGGCACTTTTTCTTTATTATTTTTTTTCTTTTGGGTCACACCCGGCAATGCTCAGGAGTTATTTCTGGCTCTGCATTCAGGAATTACTCCTGGTGGTGCTCGGGGACCATATGGGATGCTGGGGATTGAACCTGGGTGGGCCACATGCAAGGCAAATGCCCTACCGCGCTGGACTATCACTCCAGCCCCACTTTTTCGTTTCTTCTCTTTTCTCTCTCTCTCTCTGTCACACACTGTCTCTGAATCTCTCTCTCTCTCTCTCTCTCTCTCTCTCTCCTTTACATATTGTGGCTTGCCCTATAGATACTTAGGGTTTATCATGAAAGTCTCTTTCTCTTAGAACTCATTGCTAAGTTCTAGTCTGGCCTTATCATTTCCCACAATTAGTACAACAGTGATATATTTATATCCCATTAATGAATGCAATCATTCTATATCTGTCCTTTTCCTTATGGCTAACTTCATTCAGCATGATAATCTCCAATTCCATCCACTTGGAAGTAAATTTCATCACTTCGTTTTTTCTGACAGCTGCGTAGTATTCCATTGTTCGCATGTACCACAGTTTCTTTAACCAGCCTTCTCTTCTTGGGCTTTTAGGTTGTTTCCAGATTCTAGATATTCACAGCTCTGGTGAATAGAGCTGTGATGAATATAGTAGTGCAGATAGTGTTCCTATTGTGTGTTTTTGGGTCTCCAGGGTATATGCCCAGGAGTGGTATTGCTGGGTCAAATGGGAGCTCAATATCGAAGTTTTCGGAGGAATGTCCATATTGTTTTCAAAAAGGGCTGGACCAGTTGGCACTCCCACCAACAGGGGATGAGAGTTCCTTTTCCCCACAAGCATGTCAGCACTGGTTTTACTTGTTCTTTTGGATGTGTGCCAGTCTCTGTGGTGTGAAATGATACCTCATTGTTTTTTTTTAATTTTAAGATATTTTATTGTTGTAGTTTAGTGAACATTAAATGTTTACTAAGCTATAGTGAAATGAAACTTATAGTGAACATTTGTAGTCTTGGTGTACAATACTGCACTTCACCACCACCACATTATTTATCTTGTTTAAATATTTTATTATACCACAGTGAGATATACAATTACAAAGATGCTCATGTTTGGGTTTTGGTCATACAGTGTTCCAGTACCTATCCCTCCACCAGTGCCCATTTCCCACCACCAATGTCCCCGATTCCCTTCCCCATCCCCAGACTGCCTCTATGGCAGGTTCTTTATCTCTTTTCTCTCTCTTTCTCTTTCTCTCTCCACTTTCTCTCTTCCTTCTCTTACATATTGTGGATTGTAATACATACACTTAGAGATTATCATGTGTATCTTTTTGCCTGTATTTAATGCTCAGTCCTAGGTTGGTATTAGCACTTTCAACAATTATTAGCTCTCTGTTAACTTCTCTGTCTTACCCAACCTCTGACTCCCACATGTTTGTGGTAATTTCCACCTTTCAAAAGACCTCCTGATTCATATTTCGCTTGACCTTGGATATTGGTGTCATAATATGTATACGTGTATGTGTATGTGTATGTATGCGTATGCGTATGCATAGGCATAGGCATAGGTATAGGTATAAGTATAAGTATATGTATAAGTATATGTATAGTATATGTATATGTATATGTATATGTATATGTATATGTATATGTATATGTATATGAATGTGTATGCATGTATGTGTATGTGTATGTTATGCGTGTATGTGTATGTGTATATGTATATGTGTATGTTTGAGTTTTTTCCTCAATCCGGCCCGGTATGCAGGTCCAGAGACTCTCAGACATGGGGCAGAGCTGTTCCTTGCTCTCCCTGTGCCCAGCCGTTCATGAGGCAGTCAGGAGGCATGGTGGGTTCTAGCCCTGGCCCACCACCCTGGCAGAGCCTCACAACAAGCCAGACCACCACCCTCACTCCACGGGCGCTGCCATTTTCCACATTTGGACTTCCCTCTCCTCAGAACTCCACCCAGCAGACCAGCCCATCACAGCCCGGATCATCGACACCCACCCTGCAGCAGCTTTTTCCTCAATCCGGCCCAGGTATGCTGGTCCAGAGACTCTCAGACATGGGGCAGAGCTGTTCCTTGCTCTCCCTGTGCACAGCCGTTCATGAGGCAGTCGGGAGGCATGGTGGGCTTCTAGCCCTGGCCCACCACCTCGGCAGAGCCTCACAACAAGCCAGACCACCACCCTCACTCCATGGGCGCCGCCATTTTCCACATTTGGACTTCCCCTCTCCTCAGAACTCCACCCAGCAGACCAGCCCATCACAGCCCGGTTCGCGCGGCCGCATGCGCGAGGTTCATCAATAAATGCTTTATTTGGAGGTGTTTAAAAGAGTTTACCTCCTGCTCGGCAAGCCTGGCAAGCTTCTCATGTTGTATTTGATATGCCAAATTCCAGTAACAATTACATTAGGTAATTCCCATGACCTAATATAATAGTTTGAGGCTCTTTATGTTCCTGTAGCAAAGCCGATGCCCCTGGCTCTACTGGCATGAGACAGGACATATGGAGATATTACTGGTGCCCGCTCTAGCAAATAGATGATCAATGGGAAGATCGTGATCGTGTGATCGTGATTTATTTATGTCATGCAAATAAATGCAGTCATTCTATAGCTGTCTTTTTTTTCTTCTGGCTAATTTCACTCAACGTTATCCTCTCCATGTCCATCCATTTATAGGCAAATTCCATAACTTCATTTTTCCTAACAGCTGCATAGTATTCCATTGTGTAGATGTACCAAAGTTTCTTTATCCAGTCATCAGTTCTTGGGCACACTGGTTGTTTCCAGATTCTGGCTATTGTGAATAGTGCTGCTATGAAGATAAAAGTGCAGATGGTGTTTTTGCTGTGTGTTTTTGACTTCCCAGGGTATATTCCCAAGAGTGATATGGCTGGGTCAGATGGGAGCTCAATTTCTAGTTTTTGGAATAATGTTCATATTGTTTTCCAAAAAGGCTGTACCAGTTGACGTTCCCACCAACAATGGATGAGAGTCCCTTTTTCCCCACATCCACGCCAGCACTTGTTCTTGCTCTTTTGGATATGCGCCAGTCTCTGTGGTGTAAAATGATATCTCATTGTTGTTTTGATTTGCATCTCTCTGATGATTAGTGATGATAAACATTTTTTTCAATTTTTTTCAACAAGAATTACTTCCTTGTTGAAGTTTCTGATCATTTCTTCTCCCCATTTTTGATGGGGTTGACTGTTTTCTTCTTGTAAAGTTCTACCAGTGCTTGATATATTATGGATGTAAACCCCTTATAAGATGGCTTCGGGTGAATATTCTTCCCAGTCTGTGGGCTGTCAGTATATTGGTCACCATTTCTTTTGATGTGCAGAAGCTTTAAAGTTTTATGTATTCCCATTTGTTTATCTTTGCTTCCATTTGCTTTGTCAGGGGTGTCAAAACTCTCACCAACACTCTGGAATTCCTTACACTCACCTTCCTAAGATACCTTTTCCTTCAACACCCACCCACCCTTCATCTCTTTTTTCTATATTTTTTTTTTGTTAGCCTGAAGATCTTATCTGAGAAGCTCATTCAGAGATTCCCCAATCTTACGGACAGAAGGAATCTTCTGCTTTTCTCCTGTAGTTCCTCTGTAGTTTGGAATTATCCTGTTGCTACAGTATTTCCTTATTATTTCTAGGCAACATATGTATCTGCCTTTTCCTACAGACAGTGACATTTGAGTTAAGGTACTCTTCTTTGCACTTTCAAAGTCTAGTCCATGCCAGGCAAGAAGTAAATGCTTAGTAAATGTGGGGTAAATAAATGGATGAAGGAATTCTCACAGACATTTTCTAACTTCAGTCTGAATAGACACAAAGAGAAATGGATCCACTTTGTTTCCACCCCAGTAAAATATGACCTGTATGATATAAAATATAATAACTCAGTGTTCGGGGCTGAGAGGCTAAAAGCACTATCTGAAGCTTTATGTTGCTCTGTCTCTTCCAGAATTAACACAGGGTTGGAGACCTCGACTCCAGATCCAACAAATTAGTCATAAAGACACAAAGCTATGACTGGCAACCAGCAGTTTCCTAGATCAAAGTGGGAGGAAAACAGGGCCTGTGGCCCAAGCTGACCACAGCAAGAGTGAGTTTGAAGAGGTCAACAGTTCTCAGCCCTGGGGCCTGCTCCTTTGCAGGGAGGCGCAGATCATAGGGAAGACACTGGCAGTTCTACTGAGAAGTCTCCCCTGTTCCCAGGGAGACAGCTTTGAGGAACTGACTGAAAACCTGGCAATTGAAAGAGCTGCATTATTCAGTTGCGATTGCCAGGCTGGACAGTGTTAAGTCCTGCAGAGATGAGCGGGAAGAATCATCCACCTTCTTTCCACTTAAACCACATCCCTGCAGGCAGGTTGTCCAAAATCTCTGGTGCTAGGGGTAGGGGACTGCCTCTGTGCTAGCAGAGATGGTGATCTGGATATAGCAGGCTAACAGTGAGTACGCAGGTGGTCTGACCAGAGCCCTGTGGTGGGGAACTGCACTTTCAGCTCAGAGCTCAGCAAGGGCTGAACTTCAGGTGCATGGGGTACTGGTGTGCAGTGATCAGAGGGCTCTGTGATGGCGGAATTCAACACAGGAGGCTCTCTTCGGGTTTTCAGGCCCTGCAAGGGCATTCCAGTGAAGACTAGTTCCTAGATCCATGGAAGCTACACTGGAAACAAGCTATAAAATATTTAGAGAGAGCTGCTCTCGAGACCAGAGCTGTTCCTAGAAGCAAAAGGTTCTTGAAACCCTGTGCAATTTCAGCCTAATTATAAAGTGGGTTGCTTTGTTTTTTGCTTTTGTTGTCATAGGAGAGTAAGAACAGGGCACAGTGAGTACATAGAAAAATACAAGCTTTAAGAATGTAGAGAAGTATAAGTCCGGGGTGGGAGGATCTGTAGGATTGGCGGGGTTGTGGCTCAGGATGGTCAGAACCAGAGTCTGTGTGATGGAAGATCTTTTTGTAGCAGCACAAAAACAGACCACCTGCTCTGTTGGGCTCTGTTGGTTCTCCTAATGCTAGTGGAGAGTCTCTTTCATTCAGTGGACCATGTCTCAAAGGTAGCACCCAACCCCCTCCTGTATCAGGAAGCTGGGCACACCACTTCCACTCCCCACACCCCAACATTGCAACCCCAGAGACTAGATCGTACTCCCACTGATCTCTCCTTTCACGTCAGCAATCACTGATCTAACACCCTCACTCCTCATCCAGTCAACTCAGACTGATCACAGACTCAAGTCTGAACATCCTGGCCACAAAAGTCCAATCAAGGGTGGCCTGGGCTCCTTGGGAGTGGTGATAACTTATTTTGTTATACTTTAGAGCTTATGAAAATAATCTCTGAAGAATGTGATAGAGGAGATGGAATAAACATAGATCAAGACATAGGAAATGATTTCTTCCCATGGTTCCAGGAATTTTGCTGTCAATCATGTCCAACGAGTTATGAGAGAGAGAGAAGGAGGGGAAGAAAAGAAAAGAAGAAGGAAGGAGGAAGAGAAACAGAAGAACATTCCCTCTCTTACTCATGGAGGCTACTTCATTTGTTGAGAAGTGAGTTCTTGTAAACCTCAAACACACACTTGGGAATTCACGCTTCTGGGAAGCTTTGAACGCTTCCCATAAAGTGCTGAAAGAGACGGCAATATCTGGAGATAGAAGCAATATCTCCAACCAGTAAATACGAACACAGAATCTATTAAAAGAGATGCTTTTTTTTTCTCCACCCCTACTCTGCAGTCTTTTTTTTTTTTTTTTTTTGCTTATACCAGACTAGTTAATAGAGCAGGATAATTCTGGAAATAAGGCTCCCAAAAAATAGGGGAGTATAATGAGAGGCATTTGAATGGATGTCATTGTCTTTCACAAAGCATGTTTTGTCTCATTGTTTTCACCTAAGACTTCTTGCAAAACAACGGGCTTTGAAAGTGCAAGATATGCTGCTTAACTCTTGAGGAGCTGACAGACATCGCACCTCTCCCAGGAGGATTGTGACTGGAGCTTCAGTCATCCCCCTTCCTGTGCAGTAGGTGAGACAATTAGAGAGAACTGTTCGCTGACTCTCCTACACCCAGTTCCCATCCTGTCAGAGAAACTAAGAGTGTCCTGTGGTCAAACGGTCCAGAGTGCTTGATTCCACGGAGTTTGAGCTAGGAGTAGTCAAGGGAAGGTATATTTCCCACAGAACCAAGGAGCAACTCACAGAAACCATGATATGGAATCCCCTTTATTTGAACAGCTGAGATCTTTTCATACTACTGCACTTTGGGTGAAACAGATCCCCAAATGCTGCTTCTACATATAACCTCAACACCAAGCCTCGGAGTTGCTCAGGCTATATGACCATACTCGGGCTTTGTTTCAGGCGGGTTACCCTCACTCAGGGTTATGCTTTGTTAATTTTTTTTCTTTGTTTTTTCTTTTTGGGTTGCCTGGCAAGCTACCCCGTGTCGTATTTGATATGCCAAATACCAGTAATAATTATAGACCTCATTCCCATGACCTGATGGAATGGTTTGAGGCTCTTTATGTTCCTGGAGCAAGCAGATGCCCTTGGGCTCTACTAGCATGAGACGGGACATATGGAGATGTTACTGGTGCCCACTTGAGCAAATCGATGATGAACGGGAAGACAGTGATACAGTGATACATATAACCAGCTCTGAAGCCTGTATTTTGTCACATTTCTACTAAGTAGAAGTATCAGGATATAATGGGGCAGAAATTGTCACTGATTTTTTTTCTTCTCTTTCTTGTCCCTGTGCTTAGCACTCTAGTGACATAAGCATAAATAAATCACTTAAAAATTCAAGGAGACTTCTTGGGTCACGTGTTCACTGTCATCGATTTGCTCGAGCGGGCACCAGTAACATCTCCATATGTCCTGTCTCATGCTAGTAGAGCCCAAGGGAACCTGCTTGCTCCAGGAACATAAAGAGCCTCAAACCATTCCATCAAGTCATGGGAATGAAGTCTATAATTTTTACTGGTATTTGGCATATCAAATACGACACGGGTAGCTTGCCAGGCTCTGCCGTGCGGGTGGCATACTCTTGTAGTCACCTATAAACCCAGCATTTATTGATGAACCGGCTGTTCACTCATGTGTTCACTGAGTGTTCACTCACGTAAAAAGACCTTGATGAGGACCTGAATCGAGGATGTTTCAAACCTTTGCTTTTGATCTCAGTTTTCCCTAGAGTCTTTTGGTTTTGGAGCTCTGAAAGGAAGTCTCTGCACTTTTGATGGAGAACAGGGTTTGCTCTCTAACATGTGATGGTTATAGGGGTGTGCATCTCAATGGAATAGATATGGTCCAAGGAGGGGGTCTTGGGAACTTTGTGTTACTAATTTAATTACTGATTAAATGTTCAATATTTAATCAGTCACTGATGATCCCAGTATTCAATAAATGTTAGCTCTTTTTATTAGTTGTAGTGTTTCCATGGAACACATGCACATATATCTGTAAAGACAATTATGCTTACTGTTATAATAATTTGAAACAACAAATTTGGTCTTTTTGGCATCAGAGTATTCCACAATGCATGTAGGTGGACAAACTTACTTTCTTCTTCCTTCTTCCACCCCCACTCATTTGATGAGATATACACAACATAAAATGTTTATGTGTTTGCTACTGGGATCATATGCAACAGTACTCAGGGCTTACTACTTGTTCTGTACTTCAGGGATCACTCCTGGCTGGACTTGTGGGATATCCATAGTGCCAAGAATTGAATCTAGTTAATTGCATGCAACACTGCTCGATTTCTCTGCCCTCCCCGAAATTTACAAGTTTTTAACAGGCGTTAAGTGTATTCACGTTGTTGGGCATCTGCACCACCAATCCAAT
Organism: Cryptotis parvus; assembly: GCA_021461705.1. NCBI lineage: Eukaryota > Metazoa > Chordata > Mammalia > Eulipotyphla > Soricidae > Cryptotis > Cryptotis parvus. Next base: position 279,746 of record JAJIBD010003173.1, on the reverse strand, counting down.
CTGTGCTACCATTCATTCTTATCTTCCCAAGTTGAAACTCCTCATTAGGGAGTATTTGCCTTCATCCCTCCACTCGCCTTGGCTCCCCTGCCCCCACATCCACTATTCTATTTCATGACTGCAACTTGAACTACTTCAAGTGCCTCAGATCTGTAGATTCATATACTGTTTGTCCTTTGATGTCTGTCTCAATTCTCTGGGATGTCTTCAGGGTTCATCCTTATCGGATCAAGTGTCAAAATTTCATCCCTATTTTAGGCTTAATAAGGAGACTTCATTTTTAAGTTGAGGAATCTGGGGAAGTCCATATGGCTATAGCCTGCACAGGTAATTATTTCCAATCCTCTCCCCTCAGCCTTATTGTCTCAATAGTTTAATGATAGCATTTCCCTATGCTGCTTGCTCTTCCTTCAGGAATGCCCTTGAACTTGGGCTCTGGAGCCAGATGGAAGTATGTGTTTGCTTCTACATTCTACATGCTATGAGGTTTACAATCTTGGGCACACAGATGAAACTATATTGCTGATGTTTGATTTTTTTAAAATATAAAATTGATAACTTTTAATAGTTCAACCGACACTCTACCTTTCTGTTCCTCAGGTGTCCTAGAAACAACAGAAAAATGAACATGAATATTCTTGCTTAATCAGGTACTGGGAGACTTTTCTGGCATGATCTGGGCATGGTTTTGGGTCTGAACTCAGCCCAGAGTGCTGGCCCTGTCATGGAGTCTGCCTGTCAGGGTTTCCGCTCTCCTGGGCAGAGCAGGGCTTCAGGAGTCTGCCCGCCACATTCGCTGCTTCTCCTGCTCCTGATGATGTCTCTTCAGCCTCAGTTCAGGGGCTCAAGGGTCAATCTGGAAGTGAGTGATTTTTCTGACATTTTATACTAGAGGGCAAATCTCTGTGAACAAAATAAATGTTGTTCCATGTCTTCCTGGAGTTTCTGTTTTCGTAGTGGAAGAGAAAAGCTTGACAAGTCAGAAACACTGAGGGAAAGTGAGAACAATGAAGACACAGGATGAGGAGCCCGGTGGCACTGTGCTGAGGCAAGACACAGGCTCCCACCGTGTGCCCTGACCAGGACTGGAAGGAGACCTTTCTGACGGCCTTCTCCATCCCCTTCAGCCCTCCATGCTCCTGCTTCTCTTCCTTTCTTCCACTCTAGAATCTCAGCAGCTCTTGTGGCTTACCGAAATCACTTTCTGAGGCTGACTGTGTGAAGCAGGAATGCTGGGAGGAATCAGAACCGGAAGTTCAGCATGAAGTCAATCAGCAGCGGAAATCTCTGGGTCTTTACCTGCCATCTTTTCTGACTTCACTCTCAGCATGAGGTCTATCGGCAATGGAAATCTTTGGGTCTTTGCCTGACATCTCTCCTGATTTCAACCCCTTCAGATCCCCAAACCTCTATGTATGTTATCCCTAAGATCTCTGCTGTCCTTCTTGGTCAATTTTCTTTTCTGGAGCTCAGGGAATGCCATGACAACACCATCAGCAAATAGTTTCCTCTGGTGAGATGTGTCTTTGCTCTGGCTTTAGCCCAGTCTGCTGCAGTCCAATCCAGAGTAATTCATGCCTGCCAAATGTCTATATGAGACTCTCCAGGACCAAAAAAAAAAATGACACATGAGAGAAAAACAACACGGAAATGGATCTATTAAAAACATATGGTTTGGGCATACTATGTAAGGTTTGTCTTTGGACACACTGGCAGTGGGGACACAGGGCTTTGGGGCCACATATGGTGATGCTCAAAGGCTCGCTCCTGGTTCTGTGCTTAGGAGTGACTGCTGGGCTGTAACTGTGTGTGATGCTAGGAATAGGACAATGCTGGGCAGTCACTTGCAGAAAAGAGCAAGAGGGGGTACTGCCATACTATCTTGTTTGGGTACCTCCATACTATCTTGTTTGCTATGAAGTGCTCAACCAGGGAGGGAAATGTGTCGGCACTGCAGGGACCGCTGGGGTGGCCTCTGTCATGTTGGGCACCCTGTGTCACCCCAGGCAGTCACAGGTCATTCTATGATTTGAAAGGAGCCCTTTGTGTGGTGGGGATGGCCAATGTCCTTGAGTCGCTATCTATAGGGCTCACTACCGACTCTCACTACTGACTCAAACTTCTGCTAAGAAAATGCTGCCTCATCTCTAATGACTGCTCAATCAGGGAAAGATGACTCTCAGATGTTTTAGATTTGTGCAGCGAGAAACATATGTCCTACCACATGGAGCACAATAGGAGCTCATTGAGACTAAAGTGGAAACCAGAAGTGGGATTTTTCTCCCCCCACCCGCCTCCCCCTGTTTTTGAAGTTAGAAGCTAGATTCTCCCCAAGTAGCAACCTAAGCTGGAATCTGAATGACAGCATGTGTGCCTTCTAGCACTTATGCTACGTGAAAAATGCATCCACCTGAGGGGCCCCATGGCCACGACTGGAAGTCAGGCACAAAAGGTAGCCAAGCTGCAGACCCATGGTGTGGAACATTCCAACTGGCCTATCTGCATAGTTGTGGGCTGCCTGGAGCTTAGGTGGGAGTCATTTTAGCCACCAGTGTGGAGAAAGCTCTTTGAGTTGTATAGGAATCATTGTGTTGAATTTTCATTTGAACTCTGAGAATGTAAAGGGGGGCACTGACACATGCAAAATGGCTGTAACTTGTCAGTCCTCAGCTAACTCAGTGAGTGAGTGAGTGTGTGTGTGTGTGTATGTATGTATGTATGTGTGTGTAAGAGTAGCATGAATCTTAACATGATAGAATGAGCATAGGAAAAATCAGAATCTTAACATGATAGAATGAGCATAGGAAGAAACTATGATGGACCATCAGAGAGTGGCTGTTTCCTCGAATAGAGTGCTGGGGTGGGGGAAGAGCCATTGGGAGGAAGGTCTTGAATACTGGACAGAGTGGTCAGAGGCTCAGAGGTGGTAATTTTGGTTATTAACACAGAGTAAACATGATGAAAAAAATGGAAAAGGGATCAATTTATTGTAGTGGATGGAAATGAGTTTTGGTAGAAGTATAAATGCTGCCTATCTAGATATTGGACTGTAATGTTAGACACCTGAAACCCATTAATAGTTCTAAACTTGTATTATTTCAATGAAACCAATTAAGAGGTCTGGGCTGTGGTTCACAAAGAGCATGACCTTGCATTGGCTGAGCTTAGGCTCTATACTAGGCAACACATGTCCCCTAGTTACCCCTGGGAATGGACCCTGCCAATGCATTAAAAAATTGCAATGGAATTTTAGGAAAGCCACTATAATGGGATATAAGACAAACTGACTGGTACAGCCTTTCTGGAAAACAAAGACTAGAAATTGAACTCCCATTTGACCCAGCCATACCTCTCCTGGGAATCTACTCTGAGAAGCCAAAAATATGAAGCGGAAACACCATCCCTACTTTTATGTTCATAGCAGCATTATTCACAATAGCCAGAATCTGGAAGCAACCAGAGTGCCCGAAAATCGATGACTGGATAAAGAAGCTTTGGCACATCTACACAATGGAATACTATGCAGCTGTTAGGAAAAATAAAGTTATAAAATTTTCCTATAAATGGATGGACATGGAGAAGATTATGTTGAGTGAAATTAGCCAGAAGAAGACAGATACAGAATGACTGCATTTATTTGCATGGCATAAATATATATGTACATATTATGATACCAATATCCAAGGTCAAGTGAAACATATATCAGGAGGTCTTGTCAAAGGTGGAAATTATCACAAACATGTGGGAGTCAGAGGTTAGGTAAGACAGAAAATGGAACAGGGTGCTAATAATTGTCGAGGGTACTAATGCCAACCTAGAACTGAGCATTAAATAGAGGCAAAAGGATACACATGACAACCTTTTAATGTATGTTCTGTAATCCATAGTCTGGAAGAGAAGGAAAAGAGAAAGAGAGAGAAAGGGAAAGAAATAAAGAACCTGCCATGGAGGTGGGCTAGGGAAGGGGGAGGGAACCGGGGACGTTGGTGGTGGGAGATGGGCACTGGTGGAGGGACGGGTGTTGAAACACTGTATGACCAAAACCCAAATATGAACTTTTTAATTGTATATCTTTGTAATTGCAAAAATAAAAAATTTTAAAAAAGACAAACCGTGAAAGATTAGAGACAGGCATGCAAATTGGGTATTGCTGTAATAGTTTAAGCTTTGCTTTATGATAGAATTGGCCTTGAAAGATGGGAAAGAAGTGAAGTAATGGAAGAAATGGGGACATTTGAAGTGACATGCAAGAGCAGAAAACTAGTCAATGGTGATGTTTCAATCAATGGTGATAAGTTTCCATTGAGATTTAGCAGATTCAGTGGTGAAGACGGTTTAATTGTGTATAGATGGAAGGTCACTTCCAGTCACATGCAATGACTCAGGTCTTGTCATTATTACCAAGAAATAGGTGCACAGTAAGACTGCACACTGAGTATAACCACATGCTTCAAGATGAAACTTATATTGGTAATGATAATTTTCAACATCCGGACTCCATAGCTCGGTCAGAGCTCCACCCACCAGAAGAACTGATCACAGCCCAGTTCATCAGAGTCCCACCCTACAGCTGTCTATTTCAAGCCCAGGTATGCCTGATCCAGAGACTCAGAGACATGGAGTAGAACTGCTACCGGTCTCCCTGTGCCCAGCTGATCATGAGGTGCCCAGGAGGGAAGGCAGATTCTAGCCCAGGCCCGCCATCCCAGCAGAGCCTTGCAAGAAGCCAGAGGAACCCCCACACCATGAAGGCCGCCATTTTCAACATTTGGGCTCCACATCTCATCAAATCTCCACCCAGCAGAAAAACTGATCTTTCCCAGTTCATCAATACATGCATGAGATGAGAGGCTACTACAAGAGTATCCCACTCACATGGCAGAGCCTGGCAAACTACCCATGTCATATTTGATATGCAAAAAAACAGTAGCAATTATAGACCTCATTCCCATGACCTGAAGGAATGGTTTTAGGCTCTTCATGTTCCTGGAGTGAGCAGATGCCCTTGGGCTACACTAGTATGTGACAGGACATAATGGAGATGTTACTGGTGCCCGCTCAAGCAAATCCATGAATAACGGGAAGACAAGTGATACAAGTGACAAGTGACGATAATTAACTGCATATACCATTTTATATTTATATTCCTAGCTAGAGCTATGAATTGAATGTTGTAACACAATTATGTGTTGCGAATTTATAAAAAGAAATGTAATGATCTATGAGTAAATCAAAGTCAAAGTAAATAAGACATTAATAAAATCCTTAGCTATTTGTATGATATCTACATGCACATATATGGATATACTGATTTATTTTTAATTGAAGGCATCATTTTTAATTTAGTTTTCCAAGGCAGTTGGTTGCAAAAATGAGAAAATTATCAAATATGTAAATTCTTTAGTTTGTTACTTTTTAATCTTATTTTGGTTTTTACTACCCATGGCTGTACTCAGGGCTTTCTCTTGGTGGGGCTCAGGGAACCATATTGGGTGCCAGGGGTCTGTCTGGGGATCATCAAACCCAGGTCAACATGTAAGATAAGCGCTCTACCTACTCTATCATCGCATAGCAATATATATCACTTGATCACTTGATCACTTGAATCCCGTTATTCATCGATTTCCTCGAGCGGGCGCCAGTAACATTTCCATTGGACCCTATCACGTGCCAATGTAGCCCAATGGCATCTGGTTGATTCAGGAATATGAAGAGCCTCAAACCGTTCCTTCAGGGTCTTTACAAGGAAGTCTGACCATCTTGTAGGTGGGCGGCCACGTGATCTTTTGATATCCAGTGGGATCCAGTCGGTAATGGCTCTAGTCCAGCGGTTGTCTCCAAATCGCATTACATGTCCAGCCCATCTGATTTTCGATGCCTTGGCAAACGAGACAGCATCCCTGATTCTGGAATAGCGACGGAGGTCAGAACTCCGGATTCCTTCTCTCACTTGAGTGAGGTGTGATATTCCAAGCATAGCTCTTTCGATTCCTCTCTGGGAGACCCTAATAGCATTCTCATCCTGATTTCGTAGGGCCCAGGTCTCTGAGGCGTATATGTTAATGCAGGGAGAACGGTGGAGTCAAAGAGATGTGCCCGGAGCCGGAGGTTCTTTTTTCCTTTTAGCTATTTCTTCGATGCCTTTGAAGGCATTCCATGCCGCTCTCTTCCTCCCTGCGCAGCTCAGGTTTTAGGTCTCTCACATGTTGATTTCTTGACCTAGGTACACATAACTGCTGCATTCAGAGATGTTTGTTCCATTGAGAGTGAATGGGGCCTCTGGAACTAGTTCATTCTTCATGAACATAGTTTTCTTTAGATTCAGCTGTAGACCTATCTTTCCACATTCTCAGTCACATTCTTGACCGAGAATGTGACCGAGCAATATATATACATATATTATATAGTATATACATATATAATTATTTATATATAATTTTATTAGTCACCATTATTTGCACAGTTAATTTTCAGGCCTGTAATGTAATAATCCCAATCCCACTACTCCTGCCATCTTCCCTCCCCCATTTCCCTAGTTGCCCTTCCACGCCCCAGCCTGCCTCCTTGACAGGCACATTTTTTTTTTAACATTTTATTATACCACCGTGAGATATACAATTACAATGCTTGTTCACGCTTGGGGTTTCGGTCACACAGTGTTCCAGCACCCCCCCTCCACCAGTGCCCCCCAGCCACCACCCATGTCCCCAATTCCCTCCCCCTCCCACATCCTGCCTAAATGGCAGGTTCTTTATCTCCTCTCCTCTCCCTCCCTCTCTCTCCTCTTCTCCCATACATTGTGGGTTGCACTACGTACACTTAGAAGCCATCATTTGCATTTTTTTGTCTGTATTTAATGCTCAGTTCTATGTTAGCATCAGAACTTTAGACATTTATTCACACATGTTCCCTTCTCTATCTAAACTAACCTCTGACTCCCACACGCTTGTGGTAATTTCCACTTTCGGTAAGATCACCTAGTATATTTATGTCATGCAAATAAATGCAGTCATTCTATGTCTCTCTCTTTCCTTCTGACTAATTTCACTCAACATGATTCTTTCCATATCCATCCATTTATAGCAAAATTTCATAACTTCATTTTTTCTGACAGCTGCATAGTATTCCATTGTGTAGATGTACCACAGTTTCTTTATCCAGTCATCAGTTCTCGGGCATACTGGTTGTTTCCAGGTTCTGGCTATTGTGAATAGTGCTGCTATGAAAATAAAAGTGCAGATTGTGTTTCCGCAGTGTGTTTTTGGCTTTCCAGGGTATATTCCCAAGAGCGGTATGGCTGGGTCAAAGGGAGCTCAATTTCTAGTCTTTGGAGGAATGTCCATATTGTTTTCCAGAAAGGTTGTACAAGTCGACATTCCCACCAACAGTGTATGAGAGTCCCCTTTTTCCCCACATCCACGGACAGGCACATTTTTAAGTTTGGTTGCTTTAGATTGGAGCTCCTGTTTTCAGTATTGCTGGCTCTGTGATATGTGGGGCCTGGATTTAAAGAAAACAGGTAAATAAGAAAAAGTTGATTATGACCAAAAATACAAGAGTTGAACTTTAAATTATCTGGATCATTTTTGTTTTAGTAAAATGTGACTTTGTGTTAATAGGGTGCTTAAGGGTGACTTTTTTAAAAATCCTAGACTCCTTGCCTTTGAAAGTAGACTCAAATGATACTTGATTTTAGGTTGAATTAAAGAAAAAGACAGTGCTCGTGTCTGAATTCACTAAGGCTTGATTCGAATGACAGGTTATTTCAGAAAGTACTAGGGTCTAGGGTTAGGTCTTACTAGCCTCCAAACAGAGCGACACTGGGTTTCTAACATTTCCTTACGGTTGGTTGGGCCACACCAACGGGGATACTTCATGTTCTCTAGGCTCTTTCAACTCCTCTCCTGACACACAGACTAGGTTCTTTTTGGAGCCCAGAAGTGGACCCTCAAGGACCTTTAGCTCTAGCTTTGTTTTGTAAGGTAAAGCCTCCAGAGGCCAGACTTCTTTTTGAACTTAGATCTCTGCTTTAAGGAATTGTTTTCTATTCTGTGAACTTAAAAAGCTCTCAAGTGAAACACTCAAATCAGTCTCAAAATTCCAGGCATGTGCTGATTGCCAAGCTCTCTCTATGTAGTTTTTCTCTGTTCTTTACAGCTAGGGCAGAATGAAGTCAGTGCTGGGGGGCTAAGAGTGAGAGAAAGGAAAGGAAGTTTTATGTCTTTGCTGCTTTTTTTCAGCTTCTGTTTGGGGCATTGGTACTGTGTTAATCAAAGGCTCGTGGGAAATATAATGTCTGGTGCTTGTAGTGAACAGAAGAGCTACGATTGATTAGAACACAGAGGGCTCCTTGTAAATGCTATAAATTGCACTGTTAGGTTAGTGTAAAGTTACAGAAATCAAATACCTATGTCTGTTTTCTCAAACATTCAGAATTAATATCTATTCTGTGAAGATGGAAAAACTGAGGAGGAAGGGAGAGGAAGGATATGAGTGTGAACTAAGAAATAGAATAAATTTCCTGAATTCCGCCCCACCTCCAACCTCACTTGGATTAATCTTATATTTAATTCCTTGATATTAAATTATAGATAAGTGGCCATTTAAAATCATTTATTGCCTAGGATTATCATTCAAGATGACAGAATGAAACAATTTAAACATGTCTGCATTCATACTGCCTCCCATTCACATAATAAACTTGAGATGTTCTGTCAATGCCTCTGAAAGAGAGAATAAGGAAGGAATGAGACAAAAGCAACGTTCCGGTGGCAGAATTAGAGCAGCTACTCCCTTCACCTGGTCAATTATTTCAGGGCCAGAGATAAGGGTCCTCATTAACTAGCATCATAGAATGCGTTTTGTATAAGGAAATTAAACAAGAATGAAGGAAGGTAAAGCAGGAAGCAAAGGCAATGGAAAATGTTTCTACATTTTTCTAATTACTCACTTCATTTCCTGGAAAGGAATGGCTGCCCACTGGTAGGTTGGTTTAGTTTAATATTTACCTCCAAGCACAAATTTATTACCTAGGCTTTAATAACCAATTCAAAATGAGGAAAAGTGGATGGACATTAGAAAACTGTAGACTTTGTGATGACTGGTGTCTGGATTAAAGGGAGGAGGTAATCTAGTTTTCCCCATCCCTTTCTCTGAATGATATCAGGTTAGTGGGATATATATTGCAAGCAGAAAGAACAGAAATAGCAGAAAGAACAGAAAGGCAAGCTTTTTGTTCTTCTTAAGAAAAGCGTCTTGAGGTTTCCATAGGAAGTAAATTATATCCTATACACTTGATCTCAGATGATGGAAATATCCAAGTCATACTTCCCTGAGTCTTTGTACGTATTTCATGCCTTGTTTGAAAATAGTTTCTATAGTTCAGAGAGGAGGGATGATCCCTGTTGCCCACAATCCCTTCTTAAAGAGCCTGGCACAGGACTGGGGCTGAGGGTAGTCAGTTGAGTGCTTGCGGGTAGGAAAGGGAAATTTCCATGACCTTTTAGCGCATTCCTTTCCTGCAAGTGACTTTTTCCGTGTGAAGTCTTTGATGTGGTTGCACAGGACTGAAGTTATTCTTATTTTTAGCTCATTTAGTAGTGAACTCAAATCTAATATATGCATATGTGTTGGGAGTTGGGAGGATAGTGGTTTGACTTGTTAAGCTATTACTGGGGTTTGATCATGATCACCAAATCATTGGCTAGATTTTCTAAGTAGTTAGTAAAACTTAGTAGTTTTCTAAATAGTAGGCAAAATGAAACCAATCCCTACTTTTTATATAAAAACCTATCCATATGTATTAGAGCTTTATAGAGGAATAGAAAGTAAAAAGCATAAGCATACCCAAATTCTTCCCCTTCTATACCTGTGAGCAAGCAGACATATTTTTGCACATCTTTAAAAAAATGTGTGTATATATATATATATACATATATATATATATATATGTATATATATGTATTTGAATCATCAATAAACCATTACAAAGCTGTTCCTGATTGGGTTTCAGTCATACAGTGTCCGGCACCCATCCCTCCACAAGTACACATTTTCCAACACTATGTGCCCTGTTTCCTCTCCCCCTCCTAACCAGTCTCTATGATGGGAACTCTTTCTCTCTCTCCTTTGTGCATTCTAATACCTGCTTCTTAGTGTCTGGAAATATTTTTAAAGAAATTGTGACTTTAATCATTGTATAATTCTTATTGTTATTACTTAAACTAATACTATTTCCAGACTACTTACAGGTAAAGAAATGCATGAACTCAGAGGCCATAAATAGTACAGCTGATAAGTTGCTTGTCTTGCACCCTGCTGACCCTGATTCCATCTCTGGCACCACTTAGTGCCCACATGAGCATCCCTGAGTATATCCCTTAAACAATGACAACATAGAACCATGTATAGAATTGATATCTCTTTATGAAACAGCATTCAACTATATCAGAACATTCAATTGCTGATAGGTAGTGACTAAAAACATATCAGATGGCATGCAGTAGTTATTCTAAGTGTTACAAGGGATGGTCTCTCATCTCCATTTTTCTCTTGCTCATAAAATCCAATTGTCTCTCGGTTGGAAGATTAGGCTTATGAAGGAAGTGGAAAAGACTAGGTGCAACTGCTAAAACTGATGATTTGGGTTTTTAGAGACAGATGTTCAGATTGTGCAAGGACTGGGAAATCAAAGTGACAGGTACAATGGGGTTAATTTATTATTTTAGAATTTGTGGAGGCATTGTCCATAAGGGGGCAAAGACCAGTGTTTCTTGAGTCTTAACGGGCTACGGGCCATCTGAGGATCTTGATAAAATTATGATCCTGATTTTGATTCAAACGGGAGCAGTCTTGTGATTCTGTGTGTCTAGTAAGCCCCCGGGTGATGACAAGAGCTCTCTTTCATCTAGTAAGGGTGGCTTGTAGATCTTTGATGAAGGAAGAGAGTATGTGTTCCACAAAATGAGGGGGAAAAAGAATTTCTGTGTAGGAAATTGCAGCAAAGATCTCTGGTTGCTGAGGTCAAAGAAGTTGGGTTTTCAGAAAATTGCTCTGGTACCAGACAACAAGAAATCCAAGGGTCAGAAGTAGACCACAATGGTTCTCTAAGGCATTCTAGGGACACAAGCTGTATTGGACTTATCTGTAGAGAGATGAGTGCAATCGTTCAATGTAGGCTTCCTTCTGGGTAGAAAGCCCTTTCCATGAACTTGTGTTCCTAAAACTAATGGACAAATTTATATTAAATAACTCTGTTCCAATAAAAGGTGCTAATTTAAAGAGGAGAAAACTGTTAAAAGAGGAAAAACTGTTAAAAGTTTGGTCTGGGTTCTGACTTTAAATTTTAGCTCCATTGGTTAGGACTCTTTCAGCAGACTAGAATCTCTGAGCATTAGTTTTGTTAGCCATATTTTGGTTAATAAAATGTGGTTAACAAAATTAGACAAAACTGTTGATTTTCCCATTGTAGTTCTCTTTCAATCCAAGAGATCCAAGTCTGTTCTGTCAAGCTTATAGAACAAATTTCCCATTTGTAACCCATCTAGAGGGGGTCAGTGGGAAATAAGGAGTTTAGGTGGTGGTATGAGCACTTTGGTAGTGGGGCTGGTGTTGGAACATCTAATGACTGAAACAACAGTAATGTGAACAACTTTGTAAATCACAATGTTTAAATAAAATTAATTAAAAAATAATGTTTGAAAAAGCATCTAGATCCAAGGTGGGTCCATAGGCCATGTTTATTTTCTTTCATTAACATGTACTCAAACCTGATACTTGGAATCCAGGTTTTAGAATAGCAAATATAACACTTTTCACTTAGCAAATGAATATGCCATATGGTTCTGTTTTCAAATCTACAGAGAGGCCTCAGGGGAAAGTGAATTTGGTAACTTAGAGGGAGAAGAGAATTTTGGCATGATTTAAATAGGGTAGATAAGAAAATGGGATATGAGGCAAGGGACCAGTTCAAGTAAGGCTATTTAAGTCATGCAAAGGGTGTGAATTTTATTAAACCAACAGGGAGCCCATTAAGATTTATTTACCTGACTAAGGATGAAATGAAAATAGCAACATCACCAAACATTTAGGAAAGGCTTATCCTACCCAGACGCAGAGCTGAGGATTTTTATAAATAGGCTTACCTCGATTTCTTTTGCTCTACTTTACTGCCCCTTTTGTTTATTTCAGACCAAAGGTTTGAAGCTACCCTGCTTTGAACAAGTCACTTGGCTCCATTTACTCAGCAACATGTATCTTCATGTCCGCATCACATTTAATGATGATAGGGGTTTCTTGTTTGTTTTTCACAGACATAATGTTATTACATATTTGGTAGATTATAATGTAAACATAACTTCAGATGCATTGGGAAATTGAAAAAAAAGATTTGATTATCATGCTCTTTATTTCTGTGATCTCAAACCAAATCCGCAATGTCTCTATTTAATTCTCACATTAACCATATGAGTTGCCACTATCATTATCTCCATTTTATAGATGAGTAAGTCAAGGCTTGGCAGGTTAATTCAAATCCTCCAGGTTATCATCAGATAATTAGGAGCAGACAAGATACCTGCCTCTAGTCACCACAGTCTATCTCTACCCATGCTTCAGAGTGTGGTTGTTTAACTTACAGTGATTTATGCTGGCTGCCACTCACACCAGCTGCTGGGCTGCTGTTGGCCTGGACACAAACATGCTCAATGCAGGTGGCACTCTCTTGGCACTTGTAAGAGAAGCCCAGCAACCTCTCACCTGTGCAAGGCTGCCATATGCTCCAGCTGCACATTTCTCTGTGCACATGTGTCCAACTGCCTATATCTTCTTTATGACGCTAACCTTCCTTCCCCTCAGGCCACAGAGAGTCACTGCTTTTCATGAGGGGGTGTAATGAATCGTCTGCCCAGCAGTGCCTCCAAGCACTGTCCCTCCCCCATGCACAGCTGTTCCTGCAAATCTGCAGCAAGCAGCACTGACCTCGTGGGGATTGCAGGCACTGGAGAGGCTTGTTTTTTCATGTCAGTGCATATTTCTCCCATTCTTCCTGGCGTCTCGGGATCCCTTTATGTGGCTTTACAGGGAGATACAATGATCCTAAGCCTTCTGGGGGCAATTTTGAAGGACAGTCCTATTGACAGGACTCCTCCAGGAGGGATGAAAGATGATGGCAGGGCAGAATTTTATGGATCAGATCAAGTGTCTCTTTTTACAGCTTATTGTCCTTAGACTTTCACATGGGCTCCTGAATGTGATTAATACAGGGAATTGTGCAGATTGGCTACCAGTGGGTAGGAGGCCCTGGTTTCTGATTCTGCAGGCCCTGGGCTTCAGTCACCAAGTTGAAAGAGCTACTCTCTGAATTCAAAGGAGGGCAGCTGTCACTGAACTCTCAAATGGCAAATCTGAGACCCCACTCTGAGTTGGCAGAAGACAACAGGATCAAACTTCTCTCTCCCAGTCCCCAACTTATTACAACTCTTGCCATTGTGTCACTCTCAGGAATTGGCATATGAAGATATTTCATCAGCCATGTCAAAACAATGAGGATAAAAATAACCACTGCACTCTGAGCCCTGCCACAGATGAGATGCAGGCATGGCTTTTTGGGAAGTGTCAGAATGCCCACTGTCCTGTTAGTAATTGCCTTAGTCCCCAAGGGACTTAATGGGGAAGGGGCTTAATGAGCTTTGGCTTCCTAAAGAAAAAAAGGAACTGAAACCAAATATCTCGTGTTGTGAATATCACTGGGATTACTCTTGAGGACCCACACCCTTGGAGTTGAAGGATGGTAACTTGTGAGGGAGATTCTCTTTATTACTGGGAGACTAATTTTGAGATGGAAGTCATCTAGAGCATTGTCAAAATACATAGCAAATGCCTACTCCATTCAGCAAATATTTATTGAGCTAGGTATTGCTCTAGGTCTGAAGGCAACCTGATCTCATGGTCTTGTAGTTCAGTGTAGTTCAGTCTGAAGGCAAATAGGACAAAATACCTGATCTCATGGTCTTGTAGTTCTTATGGTAGTTCAGACCATAAGATAATAAACAAATGAAGAAGGTATGTAGTAGAAGTGCTCTGGATAGAGTTAGTATTGGGTGAGGTGAGAGAAATAGGGGAGCAGGTGTGAGGGAAGAATCCTGGAAGAGGTTATTTTGAAGCCAATACCAGAATGTCAGGGAATAACTAACTATACAGAGTTGAGAGTGAGAGTATGACAGGTAAAGAAAAAGTAACCAGACACTAAGATAAAAATAATCATTATGTGTTTCAGGGACAGAAAGATGTCTGGACTCAATCAGGATAAATGAAAAGAGCAAGAACAACAAGTGCTGGTGTGTATGCGGGGAAAAGGGGACTCTCATCCATTGTTGGTGGGAATGTCGACTGGTGCAGCCTTTTGGGAAAACAATATGGACATTGATCCAGAGACTAGACACCGAAGCTCCCATTTGACCCAGCCATATCACTCTTGGGAATATACCCTGGGAAGTCAAAAACACACAGTAAAAACACTATCTACACCTTTATTTTCATAGTAGCACTATTCACAATAGCGAGAATCTGGAAACAACTAGAGTGCCCAAGAACTGATGACTGGATAAAGAAACTTTGGTACATCTACACAATGGAATACTATGCAGCTGTTAGGAAAAATGAAGTTATGGAATTTGCCTATAAATGGATGGACATGGAGAGGATCAGGTTGAGTGAAATTAGCCAGAAGGAAAAAAGACAGATATAGAATGACTGCATTTATTTGCACCACATAAATAAATAAATACAAACAAACAAACAAACATACATACATAATACATACATACATACACACATACATAAACAAATAACCATATTATGACACCAATATCCAAAGTCAGGCAAAACATGGATCAGGAGGTCTTGTGAAAGGTGGAAATTACCACAAACATGTGGGAGTCAAAGGTTAGGTAAGACAGAGAAGGGAACAGTGTGCTAATAATTGTCGAAAGTGCTAACACCAATCTAAAACTGAGCATTAAATACAGGCATAAAGATATACATGATAACCTCTAAATGTATGTATTGCAGTCCACAATGTGTAAGAGAAGGAAGAGAAAAAGAGAGATAGAGAAAGGGAAGGAGATAATAAACCTGCTATAGAGGCACACAGGGGAGGGAGAGAGGGAATCGGGAACATTGGTGGTGGGAAATGGGCACTGGTGGAGGGATGGGTGCTGGAACACTGTAAGACGTAACCCAAATATGAACATCTTTGTAATTGTATATGTCACAGTGGTATAATAAAAACATTAAATTAAAAATGTGACTTACATTTCTGCCCTTTTGTTTAACCAAAATAGCTCTCTCCATATTCTTACAACTATTATGCAAGGATATGTCCACAGACCACTTGAAAATAAAGTGAAAACCATGCCTTAGAATTCACACTTCAAAAAATATTTTCTAAATAACAGGGACTCTTTTTTTAAAAAAATTTTATTTTGTATTAAAAATTTTATTTTGTGAGATTACAAAGTTGTCCATGATTGGGTTTTAGTCATACAATGTTCCAGCACCCATCCCTTCACCAGTGTAGATTTCTCACCACCAATGTCTCCACTTTCCCTCCCCTTCCACAGCCCCCCACACAATAGAGATTCTTAATTAGGAAGTTCAGTAGCTGTACACCATTATGAATTTCATCTGATTCAAATTGAAATTTTATCAATTGTCCCAACATTATTTATTTGGTGTGTGTGTGTGGGGGGGGGATGTTCCAGGGACCAAACCCAGGGTCTTACACATGCAAGACTTATGCTTTACTATTGAGCCACCACATCCCTGCCCTCTTCCTACAATGTTCTTTTTGTGGGGGTAGAGGGGATGTTGGGCCATACACAGCAGTACCCAGGTCTTATCCCTGGATCTGGGCATGCAAGACAAGCACCTGAAGCCCTGTACAATTTCTCCCAGCCTGTCACAGTGTCTTTTTTTTAGCTTCCAAGTCTCCTATTAAATCCAGGCTCAAATATTGCATGTGCATATCCTGTGTCTTTAGCCTCACTTCGTATGGATTAGCCCTCTCAGTCTTACTTTGGTTTTTTTCCATCACAGGCCTGTATATTTGTATAGGCCTGTTAATTTGCACAGTATCCCTAAATATTCTTCCTCAGTGTTTGATTTTCCTGAAGACTAGACTGGGACTAGCATGTTTGGCAGGAATTTCATAGGAGTATTCTCTTTCTAGTTCGGTGTGTGATATTAAAAGACACTGGGTTTGCTTTGTTCTGATAAGGAGACATTAGCTTCCATTAGCTTCGTTCACTCACTTCAGGATTTTCCTGGGTTTTCTTGGAAACAGTGAAGTTGCTATTTTTATTTTATTATTAATAACAAATTTTGGCAAGTTTCTTTGAGACTATAAAAGCAATGTATTGCTCACCCAACTTACTGGTTTTAGTACCTATCAATAAGCTGCTAAATCCATAACTTTCATGTTTATTATTTGGAATTTTGCAAGAAAGAACTTTGAGTTCTCTCACTCACTGAGAAAAAAAGGGGGAAATTAGGGATAAGGAACAAAGTCAGGAAAACAGGTCAGAGGCCTTTGAAGTATAAAGCTCATGAGGTGAGGATGGTATTACCAAAATATATTCTTAAAAAGAACAGGAGGGAAATGGAGAAATGAATTGAGGTCAAGTTTTAGAGGTCAACTTGAGAGGTTATGCTGATCGCTTGGATGTGGGGTAAACTCAAAGAAAGTTATTGAAGATTAAGTAGACCCAGATCTAGATCTTTGTCATAAGCATTGGCACCAAACTGCCTATTGAATAGGCAAGATTGGTAGAAACAGTTTGGATAGGAAATCATAAATTTTAATTGACCATGATTTTGATATTAAGTGACTGTCATGCCCATTTAATATCCATGTTACAATGCCAAACCATCCAAATAGTCAATAAAAGGAGAGGGAGTGAATTGTAGCATTTATGCTATTTAAAGACATCACTGTATCACTGTATCACTGTCTTCCCGTTCATCATCGATTTGCTCGAGCAGGCACCAGTAACATCTCCATGTGTCCTGTCTAATGCAAGTAGAGCCCAAGGGCACCTGCTTGCTCCAGGAACATAAAGAGCCTCAAACCATTCCATCAGGTCATGGGAATGAGGTCTATAAAAGTTACTGGTATTTGGCATATCAAATATGACACGGGTAGCTTGCCAGGCTCTGCTGTGTAGGTAGCATACTCTTGTAGTCATCTCTAAATCTAGCATTTATTGATGAACCACGTGGCGCAAGTGGCCGCATGAGCCGGGCTGTGATAGGCTGGCCTTCTGTGTGGAGTTCTGACGAGGGGGAAGTCCAGATGTGGAAAATGGAGGCCCTCATGGAGTTGGGGGTCATCTGGCTCGTTGCGAGGCTCTGCTGGGGTGGCAGGCCAGGGCTAGAACCCACCATCCCCTCCCGGCACCTCGTAAGCGGCTGGGCACAGGGAGAGCCAGTAGCAGCTCTGCCCCCACGTCTGTGAGTCTCTGAATCAGCATACCTGGGCTGGATTTAAAAAAAAAAAGACTGCTGCAGGGTGGATCTTGATGATTTAAAGACATAATAATGAATAAGTCAACTTAGAAAATTGGGGTGATCATGGAAGAGAGGGGTTCATGGTACATCAAGCAGAGTTCAGAAAAATAGAAGAAGCAAAGTTAGTGAAACAGATGACTAAGAAGCAGCCAGCAGAACCAGGAGTACTACTGGTCAGGGGAAAAAGGTGCTACATAAGGAGGGTATGATAAACTCTGGTGGTTGCTGAGAAAATGAGTATGATGAAGGCAGGGAAAGAGCATGGAGTTCTGTAACTGGAAGTGTATGGGGCGCAGCCCCAGTGGTGTAAGTGACAATACAACTCAGAGAAGTGGCTCCACAGTGACATCAGTGAGATGAGATTGTAGACATGGGAATATGGGCCCAGGAGGTTTTTTTTTGTCTTTTTTCTGTTTTTGTTTGCTTGCTTGTTTAACATGGAGTAACTAAGCTCACTTTCTGTAGAGAAGGAAATGGATGATGCTGAAGAGAAGAAATGGTTGGAGCAACAAAGAACCTGAGATGTGCAATGGGAGGTGAGAGGTGGCTGGCAGTTGGTCTCTGGGGACACCTGATCTTCAGTGACAGGAAGGAAGCCACTATGGGTATAAGTCATTCTCAGTGGGCTGGGGGAGGCTTCTGAAAGTGTCAAGTAGGGTCATCAACTAGAACTGGGGCAAAGCTGATCGGAAAGAAGATGTGAAACCATCCCTTGAAGAAGGAATGAGAGCAAAAGTTAAGAATGAGGAAGAAATGCCAGGCAGTGCTGGGGGCATGGGTTAGAATAAACCCAGTCAGGAAAGTTGTGTTGGAAAGAGAGTTATAGGGCCAGAGAGATACTTCAGAACTGAAAGTGCTTACTTTGATGTGGCCAACACTGATTTGATCCTCACAGCACTGTATTTCGCCTCCCTAGCACCACCAGTGATGACCCGTGAGCATAGAACCAAGAATAGCCCTCTCAGATGTAGCCCACCTCCTCCAACACCACCCCAAACAGAAAGTAATTAATGAATAATCACACATGCGTATTGAATATCTTTCTGAAAGCACTTCTTGTGCTTAGTTTGACCATTAGTCTAACCCTGGAAACTACATGGATGCTTAAACACCTCCCCTTTATGGACATGCAAAACTTTAGCTTAAAGAGTTGAAATAACTAGCTTGGGTTACATACAAGAGGTACAACTCCAACACTCTTTTGAAGTGATACGTGAAAGAATAATTATTCAGAGAGTCTCACAACTTTCCCCAGAGAAGAAATAATCATTCGTGTGGATGACAGATGGTGATCCCGTGCCACTGTGGTTGAGAGGGTGAGTGCTGCAATTGGCTCTACCAGCTAAGGGTTCTGTGACTTCAGACTAGTCATTTACTTCTCAAACTCAGTTTCCTCATCTGTAAAATGACCATGCTGCTGCGGACCTCCCTCAGTAGTTTTTATTTTGAACATAACAACAACAAAAGCCTCAGAGTATATAACGCAGCATCTGGCATAGAGCTATGACTCATTAAAGCCGTGCTGATTAGTAATAGTGAAAATAGAAAATGCCCTGTCACAACGGACTACAGACCTTAAAATTGCAGACTTTATTTTGCAAATCCCAGCAGTTAATTCTCTAAAGTGGACCAAGAAAGGAACTAATATCATATTCACTATATGAACTCAAGATTATTTAGCAATAAATGCCACCTAGTATATTAGAAACTTTAGCAACTAGACACCAGATTTGAACTGTTGGTAGCAAAATAAACAGTTTTGCTACCTATTTTAAAACATCTAACAGAAAAACCGGCAGACAACAAAAATAAAGAAAAACACAACCCACTAGTCTCTGTAACATATAAATATTTAGTTACATATATGAACCTCTTATTTTTAATAATATCTATTAAGAGATTGGAGAGACAGTACAGGAGTTAAGACACTTTCCTTGTGCATGGCCAACCTGGATTCATTCCCCAGCACCACTTAAGGTTCCTGAGGAAGTGATCCCTGAGCATAAACTAAAGATAAGCCCTGAGCACTGCTGACAATGGCTCTAAAACAAAAGAGCAACGAAAGCAAAAGAAAGAAACCAAAACAAACCAAACAGTCTTTTAGGAAATTTAAACAAGTATAGACTCTGACCTAGAAACTACAATTTGAAAACTCATAAATTCAGAGCAAACATGGGTCAGCAACGTGAGTGGTCCTGACCTGATCTGGTGAGTATTTTCTATCACACGATGACAGCAAAGTCAGGGAGTTAGCTGCTGCCTTCTCAGCAGAAGAGCTCTTGTCTGCCCAAATGGGAGTTAGCTGGGCTTGGCTGATGAACCCATATCAGCATATTGAGTTTCTATCAAGGGCATCCACATTATAAGGCCTTAATGCAACAATTCTGGCATTTCTGGTCCCCATCCAGGTTAAATGCTGGTTGATCCAGACCAAGTGCTATGCAAAATTAAAGAGGATGCCAGTGAGCTTGCATTTAAGGACCACATTTAAACCCTGTGTTTTGTGAAATCTATGCATAATGATTTTGTTGAATTAAAATTGTAGCACTACGCTAGGGTGTCCATAGGGTTATTTCACCTTCCAGTCTGACTCTTGGAGGCATTAATACCTAGGAAACAGGATTTTCTGGGTTAGCACTCTACTACGGAAGGCTCTAGTATAATTGTTATTAAATTCTATGTCTTGCAGGTACAGTTTTAAAGCTTGTGATACCCTCACCTCATGTGAGGTGTTTGGAGTCAGAATCTCCAAGGAAGGTGACCAGGAATGGTGCGCTTAAAGGGCTCCACTATGATTCTTCTGTCTATAAATGGAGAATTGTGCCTAAAACAACCTCTTGGGCTTCATAAGCTACTGTATAAGTATATGTATGCTATGATGCATAAATACATCACTTTTACTGAGCTAGTCAGAACTATCTGATACCTACAAAGTTGAAGTTCATAAGAGCTTAGTTAGGAAGTCAAAGTGACTAACTCTCTGGTAGGCCAACAAAGGCTGTCAGAAGCTTATCACAAAACTCTTTATCAGATTAAATTGTACCTGGTAGTGCAACAAGCAACAGAAAATATATCTAAGGCACTCAAACAGAAAGGTATTTTTTTTCTCACAACAAACTCTGCAAGAAGGTATCCCGAGGTTGGTGCAGGGTCTCAGCAGTGCCATGAGATTTTACTCTTCTAACAGTCTTACTCTGTCTCGGTGTCTCCTAACTACCCCTCAACAGCCTTTGCTCCAGGCAGCCTGTCCACAATCCAGGAGGAAGGAGGAGAGGTAGTGTGTCTTTATCAGAAAAGATCATTGCTCACATTCCTTTGACCAGAACTTTGTCTTAGGACAATCTTCTTCTGCCAGGGCTGTTGGGAAATGGTAGGTGTAGCCTCTCTTGTCTTCTACTGGAAGGGCAAGGAGAAAAGAGGATTAGAAATGTATGTCCAAACCAATTCTGTGTTTTATATACCCATATTACTAGTCTGTTAACTTCCATGCTATCAGCAGAAATGTCCAAATATATCTCTCTAGATCACTTAATGTCACTTTTATTTTGAAAGGTGATGGAAGTCATAAAAACATTTAGTAATTACTATTTACCAGGTATTATCCAATTTTTCTACATTGTCTCTAATTCTGTCAAAATAATCTTTTCTGACAAAGTAAAAACACCTCCTTACTTCACAGATACAGAAATTGGGGCTCAGAAAGGTAAATGACTTTCTCTACTTGGCAAGTTTACATTCTAGCAGGTGAAAGAGTTATGATTTGAGCTTAAGTCTGTATGTGGTTTTCATGTTTATGCTCTTCTCCATGCTTTCATTGCCCCTACAGCTAGATCAAAAAAATAGCCATGAGTCATCTGCGTGCATGAAAGAATATAGATTTTTCCTATCACTGCACATTCTTTTTAGAGTATCTATTACCCATTTGCTGGGTTATCCCTACTGATCCTCGAAGATTTCCAAGAGAATGAAAGCCATCTGGATGTTGAAGGCATCCCTTGAGTGATTCTGTAACTCCTGGAACTCCAAGGGACCTATTGTCTAGAAGCTTCTGTGGCCATCCTTTCAGGAATTTTGCAAGGCTGCTGCAGAGTACAGGAATGCACAATTAGCAGAAATGTACTATTGTCGAAATTAGCAGAAAATGTACTTCTCCTATAGAATAGATTCTTGGGGTGGAAGAGATAGCGCAGGGTCAAGGCACTTCCTTTGCAGGTGGCCACACCCTGCTTCTATCGATGGCACAGCATTGGTCCCCCTGAGCCCTGCCAGGAGTGACTCCTGAGCACAGGAATTAGGAGTAAGCCCTGAATTGTGTTCTTAGTTACAATGTCAAACTTTGATGGTAAAGAAGAGAGACAAGACAATGGTGTACTCTAAAAATGATCAGGAAGCACCTCATGGTGTTTGCCACCCCCTGGGATCAAGTATATGGGGACTGGTGTGTGAGCGGACCCTGTGTAGGCAGAACAGGCCTTTCCTATTGAAGTCTGGGTCTCATGGGATGTACCAAAGTGCAGTAGAGAAACTGGCCTCAGACAGCTCCGCAAACACAACTTTCTGTATGAAAAGAGCCAGCTGGATTTGGGAGGCTTTCTTCCACTTCAGAAAACTCTAGGGACATTTCCTGACTGGGGCTCCAAAGATAAGATTTTTCAATCTTGAGAAACCAGCCTCTAAAGGTTTAAGGCATCTCAAAAAATGCTTGTGGAGGAGGAAGCCTGTGTCAAGCACAGGACACCTGGGAAGATTGGAAAGTTCAATTCAGCTGACTGGGCGGAGTTTAGGAATCAGTGGAGGCGGGGAGGTAAATTAGGAAAAATCTTCTTGAATTGCCTCTGGCATGCGTTCCATTGTTTGGTTTGGTTTGGTTTGGTTTGGTTTGGCTTGGTTTGGGGCCGCAGGAGGAAGTGCTCAGGGCTTATTCCTGGCCCTATCTGC
Organism: Cryptotis parvus; assembly: GCA_021461705.1. Classification (NCBI taxonomy): domain Eukaryota; kingdom Metazoa; phylum Chordata; class Mammalia; order Eulipotyphla; family Soricidae; genus Cryptotis; species Cryptotis parvus. The sequence continues at coordinate 257,243 of JAJIBD010003173.1, read as the reverse complement.
TGTGCTTTTACTCGGACCCAAGCATGCAGTTTTGCCCCTAACAATGCATTGTTCCTTACTCTGAGAATGCAGGTCATTAAAAGCCACCCAGAGACAATGGGTGGCTGTTTGCAGTAGCCTCTGGCACCTTGGACTGGTTCAACCCCAATCAGGGTGTTCTCTCTGGGAACCCATATATATCAGGCCTGATATCCCCAAGAATGGAGAGTTACAAATGTGCACAAGTTTTTCTTTTCATTTTTTTATCCTTCCCTTCCCTTCACCTGTTTGCTGTTACTGTCATCACCCAGGTGACATCTGGATGGCAACTTGGTTGCAGCATGTAAAATATGCCACACTGTAGTAGTGCTGAAAGAATCCCACTCAGCATGTGAGGTGGTGCCAAGGATCCAACTCTCGGCCTCACCCTTCTAAAGCAGACCCTCTACTGAGCCACGTGCCTGGCCTCACTTTTTTCTTCTTTAGGCTGTGTCGAACAAAAGGGAATTCTTTGGTTCTGTCTTTCCTTGTTTTTCCTGAAGAATTTCATTTGCCAGCAGAGTCCCAATTAGAGGAGGGTCTCAGTCTCCACTGCCCACAAATGCCAGGACAGTTGAGATAGGTGGGGAAGGAGGACTCTCTCTAGGCAAAGGTTGGCCTCGAGCTCTCTGTGACCTTGCCTGCAGGCTGCAGTAGTGCATGCAATATTACTGGATTCTAGGATCTGGCTCTTGTTCCTAGTCTCATAAGTGGATCCTGGCTCCTTATCTCCTCTCCAAAGGCTAACAGTTCAGAGACGCTGTATCCGTCTGAGATGAGAGCACTCTGAGTCCCTGTTCCAGACCCAAGGTTCTCTTCAGCTTTGCTTGCAAAGCAGCCAATGACTTCGGGCCTGTCAACTTTTCCATTTCTATTTGTGCATCCTTCCCAGGAAAATAACCTGAATCTCATGACCCTGTCATCACACCATCTCTCCTCTCCTACTACCATAATTCCTATGACTCTTTGGCTCTTCCAAGGAGGACAGCTTAGAGTAGACCAGAGAAAAGGGTCTGCTTGTCTCAAAAAAAAAAAAAAGGACCGTCTGCTTGGTGGTGTATTTTTTGAGTCTGTTTATATTACAAGGTCTCTGAGGCAGCACCGTCCTAGGCCTCTGGACCCAGTCAACTCAGCAAGAAATTTTGGGTACAATCCCTTCCCGTACATATGGCAGGATGAAGGTGTGGTGCTGGGTTACCACAAACCCTCCAACATGAAGTCACCTGACCAGCTAACTGGACTGGGACTTTAAAAAATTCTATAATGGCAGCTGACACTCAGTGGCATGAGCACAAGTCTACATCCTTCCAGGGGCAGATGACTTGATGATGTCCCTTTTGCTCAGATAGTTCCCCCTCCCCGCTTCTCTAGGAAGGGGTTTCCAGGCAAGAAGCAGCTTGGAACACTGCCATGATAATGAACCTTTTTTTTTTTTCTTCCCGCCCCTATAATGAACCTTTAGGTCCATTATCATGTACTCCAAGGTGGGTTACGAGACCCCAGACAGAGGAAACAGCACATGCAGGGCCTCCGGGACAAGCTTTGAAAGTTTAGGCATGAGTGAGCACGGAAGAAGGGGAGGAAGGGACCATGTGGACACTATAAGAACAAGAATAGGAGTGTTTTATGTTAAAGTTTATGTGGGGCCACGCCCAGTGGTGCTCAGGGCTTACTCTTGGCTCTAAACTCAGGGATCACTCTGGGTGGGGCTCAAAGGGCTATACATGATGCCAGGGACTGAATCCTGATCACGTGCACTCAAGGCAAACTCCATATCCTCTGTCCTTTCCCTCCTGACCCAAGAATTTTCTCTTTTTCCCTGAGAATAAGAGAAAGCCAACTCAGGTTTCTGGCGGGTTGCTTTTTGTGGGGTATCTCCCAAGCAGGGGCCTCTGGGCAGGCCCATCCCCAGCAATATGGCTGGTGCTGGCCCAGTTCAACTGTGCAGTGGGCTACACAGCTCATCTCAGCGGTCCTAGAAATGGAGCCCCAACAGGTCAGACCTGCACTCCAGCCCTTTGAGCTATTTCCAAGGCCTATCTACACACTTTGAGCAGTTTTTGTTTTATTTGTTGGTGGCAATGAGGGAGCCTAATTGATGCTCAGGAGCTCTGTGACCATCTCTGGTGATTTTCGGTCAACCAGGTCTCTCAATGGATGAGGGCATCTGAGACAGAGCTGCTCAGACCCTTTGGGGACTGGAGGCCTCCACGCCCACCCTGGTGGGATCCAACCTAAGCAAAGATATGCATAGCATGTGCCCTGCCTAGCCCTTGTGCTCTCTCCAGGGTGTAGAGTCACTCTCCTCGCTGTAGAGTCTTGAATTTCGGGAGGCGCCCACAATCCATGGAAGATCCATGGGGTTGTGATGGGCAGGGCGTAAGCATGGACCCCAGCACACAGCCGCTGCAATGCTCCAGGAGGGACAACAGCTCCACACAGGGATAGCGAGGGTGGAGAGGGAATAGGGAGCGGCTGGAGTCTGCATGATGATGAGACTCTTTCCCGGGACTAGCACAGCTGTGTCTTCCTGGCTATGGCAGCGAGACTGTTGTTGAGATGCTGTATCCTGAGTTGCTCTGTCTTCGCCCTGCACACCCCACAGTCAAGGCTCTCTTGGGAGCAGGAAGGCTGTGCAATCCCCTTTAGATGAATGCCCAACAGTTCACCATTTCCACCCTGATGCTCCTGTGGGTTTGCCTAAAGGAGGCATTTTTATGCTAGTGAACATCAGTGAGGAAAAGAAACCTACTGGTTGTTGGGTTCTGGACCTGCATAGGGCCTCTACTTGCCCAAGCGTTTCTTCATCTGAGAAATGAGGAACTGGGGGTGTTGCTGGCCCCGCTGAGCTCTGACTTGATGTTGCAGATTTGAGCGCTGAAGCCAGCCTACCTGTCAGTTCTAAAGCCAAAGCTCCATCCTAAGTCACAAAATGAGGAATGTGGTTCAAGCTATTCCTGGAAGGAGCTGGGAGTCCAGCCCTGCCTGAAGTCCTCAGAGGCTGAAATTGGCCCGAAATGACCAAGGTGAAAACTCTGATGCGGTATGTGGGATAAAGGAGAGAATGAGACACACCAGAGAAATGGCAAGGGATTTTCTCCGGGAAGAAATGTTGTAGGTTTGTCTTTTATTTACCCTGGAATTATTTTACATTTTCTAAAACTTTTCATATAATTGATATGCACGTACATGCAAAATTTATAGATACTCCTAAGGGAGGCCTTTGTATTTCTTTTCCTATTTGGATTGCTCTCTCCTCCCCCTCCCTCTGCCCTACCCGTTTTGTCTTGGCACACCTCCCCATAGTCCAAGAAACCCATTTGAAATTGGATGGACTCCAGCAGCATCAGTATTGCTCTGGTACTCATGCGGCAATCAATCATCCACTCGTTCTTTTAAAAAATTACTCCAAGGTATTGACTTGAAGCTTCCACCTACCATGGGAATCATCTTGGCTCCAATCTGCTTTGTTTTTGTCCCGACCCCCTACCTCCCACCTCACCTCATCCCTCCCTCTCCTCTGCTGCTGTGTGTTGCAAGGACTGGGAGTTGCACACACACACACACACACACACACACACATACTTGGTAGTAGCACTGGATGTGCAGTGTGTGGGGTTGCACATCAGGCTGTGGCGCTTTTGTTGCTGGACTCAGGACAGCAGTGAGTGACAAATCTAGAGATGGTGGGAAACTTCTGTCGCTTGTTTCTAAAGGTGTGGTAAAACCCTACGCATTGCTAAGATGATGGATCAGTTTAGGTAGTAGGTGAGCATTAGTTTCTCACCACGCTTTAACTTGGGACAGGTTTTCCCTCAGAGAAATTGTCAGCATGTAGTTCTCATTGAGAGACTTGGGAGCAAGGCACTGGAGCAAGCCCATTCTAAACGGCAGTCCAGTAAAGTTGATAGTGAAATGCAGCCAAAGACCTGATTGATGATGCCATGGAGAGAGCAGGGCAGCGGTAGGCATGTCACACCAGCCAGGAGCAGAATGCTAGCAGAGTCACTTCCCTGCCCTCAGAGGAACCTTAAATGACTCATAGGAGTAAGTCCTAAGTCTTCTCCCAAACATGTCTTTTTTTCATGTGCATTTGTCTATAGGTATGTATCTGTGTGCATTTTTTAAGTTCTTTTTTTTTAATTGGGCCACTTATTTAAATAGTTATTCAATGTAGAATTTCACGCATACATTTTTCTAGCACCAGTTCCGCCACCAGTGTCAACTTCCCTTCACCAATGTCCCCACTTCCTCCTCTACCCTCAGCCTGCCTCATTGACAGGCAAATTTTCAGTGTGATAATTTTAGTTGACTTCAATGTTTGAAGAGTTTATGGCTCTGTGCATGTACCTCACCTCTCTGTCATCAATGAGCCTAAGGCCCCTGGGCACTGCCCTGTTACCTCCCATCTGCCTCTTTTTACTCCTACGCTCAATTTCTTCACATCCCTACTATTCTCACGTCTATGACCTATAGTCAAGGATAATCTAGTTACCCCTTAATACCTTGCCTTAACTGGTCCTGTTATTGTGTAAACCACAGATAAGTGAGATCACTCAGTATTGTCCTTTCTCTTCTAACTTCACTTAACACTGTATCTTCTGTTCCAAGTTGCATCCTTCCTTCCAGCTGAATATTATTCCATTGTATGCATTTTTTCTTTCCTCTTTTTAACACCTTAGGCTCAGACTTTGAGCCTAGGAAAGCCAAGGTGTGTATGAAAAGGAATGTATGAACAGTGTCCCCAAGAGCTGCTGGGTTCCCAGAGAAAGAAAGGGCAACTGAAGTCAACCCACAGGCCACACATGACTTGCCATGTCCCCGCAGGAAGGAGTAGATCTAAAGCAGATGGCAGCCACACAGGGGACTTGAAGAACATCTGGCTCTTTGTAGGTGAGGAAACTGGTTCCAGGACACATTTTCGAGAACACAAACCCCACCCCACCTAATCCTTCAGCAGCTCACTGAGCAAGTGCTTAGACCCAAGTGCATTTGGCTGCAGAAATCTGGAAGTGACAGTCCGCATTGAGAAGAGTGAAATTAAGGACTTTGTTCTTTTGGTCATCACAAAGCAAAATGGTATTGATCCTCCAAGGCAAACCCAAAGGGTTCTAATTTTTTTTGGAACTGGGAGTATATGGAACGACATCTTTCTGTAAGTGTAGAAACGTTGGCTCCAAGGCCATTTGAGATAACTCTCCTTTGATGTTTATCCTCAGAACCTTGTGAATAGGAAACCCTGAGGGAGCAGGTTGGTCTCCAGTCCAATCTCCCCCAACACTTTGAAAGACTAGTTTTGGGATCTGAAACCACAAAGCTGAGATTCTCAGACCTGCAGCAGCTTCCAATCCACAAAGGTCTTAGTATATGCCCAAGGATTTCCCTCTCCTGCCCTCTTTTTGTTCTGCAAGGACAATAGCTGCTGTATTAACAGTACTTAAAAAGTAATTTAAGGGGCCGGAGAGATTGCCCAGCGGTAGGGCATTTGCCTTGCACTCCGGCTGCCGGGCCAGGTTCTATCCCATACACCGCCAGGAGTAATTCCTGAGTGCAGAGCCAGGAGAAACCCCTGAGTATTGCCGGGTGTAACCACCCCAAAAAAAAAAAAAGCAAAAAAAAATGTAATTTAAAAAATTTTATTTTATTTTCCCATTACACCTTATATAAACACTGTGGTTTACAAAGTTGTTCGTGGCTATTTATTGACATTCGATATATCATCACCAATCCCATCACCATTATACCTTCCCGCCACAATTCGCTCCAATTTTTCCACCCACCCCTAGGACCTGTCCCCATAGCAGGCCCTAGATAATTTATTTTATATTGCTTGTTATAATTTGCTACAACAACAATCAAAAAATGTTTCCACAGAATACAGTTGGTGAAAATTGTGTATCTCACCATGAAGGTATTAAGCCTTTGTATAAGAGATTACTGAAGTGTTAGAGGTTAAACCTTCTGTACTGATATTTTATTACCTGAGACAGAATGGTTCCTACGTTACATCCCATCCAATCTGGTGTGCTGCTCTTGGTTTATTACTGTTGTTGCAACCAGACGCTCCAGGGATGTCCTAAATTTTTAACAAGCTGATACAACTGGATGGCTTTTCGTGTGTGTGTGTGTGTGTGTGTGTGTGTGTGTGTGTGTGTGTGTGTGTGTGTGTGTGTGTGACTGCCACAGTTTCCGGAGGTGCAGGTAGATGGATTATGGCCAGTGGATGAGATTATTTTGTTGCCTGAAAAAGTCTGAAGATTTTAGTCACAAATTCCTCGTACCTGAGGTTTTCAACAGATTCCTTACTGGATGAGGCTCATCACAAGCCATGGGGTCCAACCAGGAGCGTGGCAGCAACTATGGAGTATGGAGGTTTTCAGTTGTCCGGGCTCTCTATCGCAGGTGAGAGGACTTACCTGCCCCCTCTGGGGTACCCGAATGACTCAGCTTTGGGTGGGGGCTGGGAGCATCTCAGCACTGTGTGATCTCTCGTGATATTCATTTTTGAGTCTCTGGATCATGACCGGTGAAAGAGCTTCTTCATTGTGGCTTCTGATCTCCTTTGAGGTTTATTTATGATTCTCTGAAGTGGGGCTGATAAGTGAGCCTGTTTGACTGAGGGAGGTAGTTTGTGGGTGTAGCTCCCCACATACCTAACTTTGGGCTGTTTAATTTGTCAGGAAACTTGGTCTTGAGTTTTTGGAGTCTGGTAAGGGCACACCCCCCCTAATACTTGGAGGTATTAGGTAACCCAAGGGTACCCTTGGGCACCCTGCTGTTGCACTTGCCCCAAAGTCCAGGTTGACCCACTGGTGGTGCTGTAGTAGCGATGACCTGGGTCCCAATAGTAATGGCCACCAAGGCTCTGGCAGGGACTAGAATTAGAGTTGGCCAAGTTGGCCTTTTGCAGCTTTGACACTGTGAATGGGCTAGAGCCAGCAGTTCAGCAGAGCCTGGCCAGACAGTTGGCACACACCTCACTCTGGGCCTCCAGACATTTGACACTCAGGGAAATTTTCTTCCATAGTCTGCTACAGGTCACAAAGACTGGTCTGGGGAGGAAATGGCAGAGGGGCCGCCTCACCAATGATGAATTTCAGGAGTCCTATGTTGGGAACTCAGAGTGCCTCCTTAGCTCTGGGACCGTAAAACCTGTGCTCCATTGTAGTGCTAAATTGAGCAAGAAGAGCCCTATTCAAAAACATTAAAACTCTGTTGCCACCCATAGCACTGAGAGGAATCCAACCCCACCAGATAGAGTTCATGTTGCTGCCATCCTTAAGTGACCCACTCTGGTCAGTGTTTCCTTAAAAAATAATTTCCATTGGGCTGAAGAGGTAGGTCTATAGACTAGACCACATGGTCTGCTGTGGTCGACTTGGTTAGGTTTCTAGTATCACATGGTCCACTGTGTACCACCAGGTAGTGCCCTAAAACAAAATAAATTAAGTGAAATAGTTTATATCATGCTCAACCAGGGATACCAAATAGAATTTGAAAATTAACTTATAGAGGAAAATATCCTTTTAGTTAGACTAATATCAAAGAAAGTCTGCATAAACCAGGAGAGGAACTGATTCCAAAGAAAAATGGAAATAATAGGAGTTTGAAAAATAAAACCTGACACTGTAGATAGTGGAGTGGGCAGGAAGCTTGCCCGGGGAGCCAATTTGGGTTTGGTCTCTGGCACATCTTACAATTAATTCCCTGAGATCGGCAGGAGTGATCCTTGTGCACAGAGCCAGGAATAAGCTCTGAGGACCACTGGACATGGCCCAAAAAACAAAACCAAAAAAGGATACTTTGTACATATATTAAAATAAGGTGGGTTAGGGGCCTGCGTACAGTGGGTAGGGTGTTTGCCTTTCACACATCTGGCCCGGGTTCAGTCCTTTACTTGGGTTTGATCCTTGGCATTCCATATCCCTGAGCACCACAGGAGTAATTCCTGAGTGCAGAGCCAGGAATAACCCCTGAGCATCATGAGTGTGACCCCAAAGTCAAAAAAATAAAATAAAATAAGGTGGTTTATAAAGCTATGTACCTAGTATATACTTTTTACACACATACACACACAGATATACACAACCTCAGTGTACAGCATCTTTAGCAGAAATTTGCTAAAGAGATCTAGTGTTAATTGTGAGCATATTTTTTAGCATTTCTTCTGAAATGCTAAAAAACCATAAAGTTCACAAATAAAATACCTCTACCCTTTTAGTCATTAAAAAGAAACTATCAACTTATCAGTAAGAGCTTTTATTCTTCTAGGAGGACCTGTGCAAAAAGGATTGTTCCAAGCTCCAAATTCTTCCCAAGGGATCTGGGAAGTAAATCTCTTCACAGGCTCTCTCATTTGAGATGCTTCTCCTTCGCTGGTTGTCATAGGAAATGTGGCTTTTGTTAAGGACAACAATAAAAGAAAAAACTCTCCCTGGAAAACAAATAATGGATGGAATAATAAAGGAGACCGCCCTCTGAACTGCTCTTCCAGCTGAGTTTAACCAGGACTGTGAGTCCACTGAGTGCAGAGCGCTGCCCTGAGGCATCCATGGGAATCTCAGGTCCATATGAAAGGCTTCAAGAGCAGACTAATACTTCCTTCCATCTACAAAGGCCAGTTGCTGGCTCCCTCCAGCATGGTATTCACCCTCTTTCTGACCTGATTTCCCTTGTGACCACTGACCTTTGCTTGAGGGTCCCGGGGAGTGAGTCTCTGGATGCCTGTACTTCTAATCTGGCCGGGATGACCCGAACAGGGCATCATGCCCCAGCACCATGCCAAGAGCACCTTTGTCTGGAAAAGGTGTATTTCCTTTGAATGCCATTTAAAAAATTTTTTTTTTCCTAGAAGAGACACTGGCCTTTTCAGAATGCTGCTTCAGGCATGAACCCAGATATTTTGTGACTCTAAGCTCTTTGAGGCGACGGTGTGTATGGGAAGCCGCGGGGAAAGCCACGGTTGCCAGGGGAACGATTGAATCGCTGACACAGAGACATATGATGTGACTGAAAACGCTTTTCTTTCTCCTGCCCTGTAGAAGAGAAAGCAGATGAGTCAGAGGCAACGGCGGATGGGTCTTTCTGCCTGTCAGGGAAACTCAAAAGCCAGAATGACCTCTGGGTAGCTGAGAGAAGAGTTTTGTGCTGAAGGCAAAGAGCTGAGAGCAAAGGGAGAGCTGGGCATAGGCTGGTTTATGGTGAAGCTGGTCTGGAACTTAGCTCACAGGAAAAAGTCACCTGCAGCAGAGACAGAGGAAGCTGTTGCAAGTGCAGAGGGAACTTAATCCTTTTACATATATGCCTATCAGAGGCTCCTTGAGATCTTTTCACTCTTCTCTACATTCCATCTGCAGTTAAAACAAGAACCTGTTGTTTTGTTTAAACATTTTTTAGGTATGCTTTGACTATCATCAAATTCATTCATTATAACTACATGGCTGAAACACACACACACACACACACACACACACCACAGGTTGTGTATGGAAACCATATGTGATGCTGGAGATAGAACCCAGGTTGGCCTGTGTGCAAAGCAAGTTCCCTATTCACTGTACTTTCACTCCAACTCCTAAATGATTTTTTAAGTATGATTTTTTAACTTTATATAGTTCTGCAATCATTCCTCCAATCCAATTTTAGAACATTTCCATCTCGAACAAAAAAAAAATTCCCTTTTGTCAGTTCATAGTCAATCCCAGCCCCAGGCAACTACTGATCCTCTTTCTGTCTCTATAGATTGGCTTTTTTTTCTAGAAATTTTACTCAAATAGAATCATAGACGCTGCAGTCTTTTGTGTCTGGTTTATTTCATTTCACATCATGTTTCTGAGATCCATTCATGTTGTGCCACTTACCAGAACCCCGTTAAAAATATTGACTAATATTCTCTTATAGAGACACAATACTTTTTATTTATCCACTAGTAGAAGGAAATTGGCATTGTTTTTGATTTAGAGTCAATAGGAGCAATGCTGCCATGGGCATTCATGTGTAAGTGAATTCGTGTGTAAGTCTCCATGTGGACAGAGACTTTCATTTCTCTTGGGTACATATATAGGATAGAATTATTGGCTCTTGGGGGTGGAGCGATAGTCCAGTGGGTAGGGCATTTGCCTTGCATGCAGCTGGCTCATGCCGGCCCAGGTTCGATCCCCGGCATCCCATTTGGTCCCCCGAGCACCTCCAGGAGTAATTCCTGAGTGCAGAGCCAGGAGTAACCCCTGAGCATAGCCGGGTGTGACCCAAAAAGCAAAAAAAAAAAAAAAAAAAAAAAGAATTATTGGCTCTTAGAGGCTCCAGAGTCTCTCAGACATGGGGCAGAGCTGTTCCTTGCTCTCCCTGTGCATGAGGCAGTCGGGAGGCATAGCGGGTTCTAGCCCTGGCCCACCACCTCGGCAGAGCCTCACAACAAGCCAGACCACCACCCTCACTCCACAGGCGCCGCCATTTTCCACATTTGGACTTCCCTCTCGTCAGAACTCCACCAAGCAGACCAGCCCATCACAGCCCGGCTCACTGCGGCCGCCGGGTACATCAATAAATGCTTTATTTGGAGGTGTTTAAAAGAGTTTGCCTCCCGCTCGGCAAGCCTGGCAAGCTTCTCGTGTTGTATTTGATATGCCAAATTCCAGTAACAATTACATTAGGTCATTCCCATGACCTAATATAATGGTTTGAGGCTCTTTATGTTCCTGGGGCTGCTGTGGGGATGACTCGGTGCCAGTTGCCCCTGGATGCCACTGTGGTAAGAGCAAGCAGATGCCCCTGGCTCTACTGGCATGAGACAGGACATATGGAGATATTACTGGTGCCCACTCTAGCAAATAGATGATCAACGGGAAGATCGTGATCGTGGCTCTTATGATAGGTTCATGTGCATTTCCTTTTTAAAGAAACTGCCAGTTTCCAAAGTAGCTTTTACATTTTACATTCCCATTGACAATACCCAAGTGTTGCCGTTTCTCCATGTCCTGTGTGGGAAAGGAACTCCACCTCTTATTCTCTAGCAGTTGAGAGTGAATGCAAGGTGAGTTGCTAAATTCAGAAAAGACCCTATATAGGGGAAGGGAAGGGAAGCGAAATGAAGGAAAATGAAGCAAGTTCCCAGCTGACGAGTGGGGTTTCAGAAAGAATGGACTCTAGAGGGAGGTCGAAGCCTTTCCCCTTCCAAACCTCCTAAACAAAGATGGGAGAGTGAGCACTTCTTTTGTTTGGTCCCAAGAATGTGAGCCATTAAAACAGGGGCAGGGATGCTGAGACAAGATCTCTGGTACATGGATTAGACAGGCCAAGGTCATCAAGATTATCAGGCATCCCTAGACCTCCCTTGTGGCCTTTTTAAGATTTTTTATTAATTTTTTAAATTTATTTTAATTTTATTTTATTTTAAATTTTATTATACCACTGTGAGATATATAATTACAAAACTTTTCATGATTGGGTCTCAGCCACACAGTGTTCCAGCACCCAACCCTCCACCACCCTTCCAATATCCCCAAATTTCCTTCCTCTTGCCCAGCCTGCCTCTATGGTAGGTATTTTTCTTCTCCTATCTCTGTCTGTCTGCCTGTCTATCTGTCTTTCTTTCTTTCTTCCTTCTCTTACAAATTGTGTCTTGCAATACATACTTTTAGGGATGGTTATCATGTATATCACTTTGCCTATGTTCAATGCTCAGTTCTAGTCTGTCGTTATCATTTCCAATAATTGTTAGTACACTGCCCACTCACTCGTGTTAGATTCCAACCATGCTGATAATTCCCCCTGGTCTATGTATTGCTTGGTCTTGGACTTTGGTCTTATAGTATTTGTTTTCACTCAAGTGAGAGAAGGAATCCAGATTTCCAACCTCCATCGACGATCTAGAGTCAGGGATGCTATCTCGTATGCCAAGGCATCGAAAATCAAATGGGCTGGACATGTAATGCAATTTGGAAACGACCGCTGGACTAGAACCGTTACCAACTGGATCCCACAGGGCATCAAAAGATCACGTGGCTGCCCACCTACAATATGGTCAGAATTCTTCGTCAAGACCCTGAATGAACAGTTTGAGGCTCTTCGTATTCCTGGAGCAAGCAGATGCCATTGGGTTATACTGGCACATGATAGGATCAAATGGAAATGTTACCGGTGCCCACTCGAGCAAATTGACGAATAACAGGATATCAAGTGATCAAGTGAAGACTATTTATTTTATATTCCAGAAATGAGTGCAGTTATTCTGTATATGTCCTTTTCCATCTGACTAATTTCACGCAGCATGATACTCTCCAACTTCATCCATTTATAGGCAAATTTCATAACTTCATTTTTCTGACAGATGCATAGTATCCCATTGTATAGATGTATCACCATTTCTTTAGCCAATCTTCTGTTCTCGGACATTCAGGTTGTTTCCAGCTTCTGGCTATTGTAAATAGTGCTGTGATGAATATAGAAGTGCACATAGTGTTTCTGCTGTGTTTTTGGGTCTCCAGGTTATATTCCCAGGAGTGGTATTGCTAAGTCAAATGGGAGCTCAATATCAAGTTTTTGGAGGAATGTCCAGATTTTCCAAAAGGGTTGGATCAGTAGGCATTCTACCAAGAGTGGATGAGAGTCCCTTTCTACCCACATCCATGCCAGCACTGGTTGTTCTTGCTTTTTTGAATGTGTGCCAGTCTTTGTGGTGTGAGATGATAACTCCTTGTCATTTTAACTTGCAACTCCCTGATGATTAGTGATGAAGAACATTTTTTCATATGCCTTTTGGCCATGTGAATTTCTTCTTTGTGGAAGTTTCTGTTCATTTCTTCTCCATATTTTGAGTGGGTTGGATTTTTTTTCTTGTAAAGGTTTACCAGTGCCTTAAATATCTTGGAAATTAACCCCTTATCAGATGGCATTGGGTAGATATTCTTTCCCACTCTGTTGACTATCTGTGTATTTTGTTCACTGTTTTTGAGGTGAAGAAGCTTTTTAGTTTCATATAGTCCCATATGTTCATCTTTGCTTCCACTTGCTTTGTCAGTGGTGTTTCATCTTTGAAGATTCCTTTAGCTTCAGCGTCATGGAGGATTTTGCCTATGTTTTCTTCAATGTACTTTATGGACTCAGGTCTGATATTGAGATCTTTAATCCATTTTGATCTTACTTTTGTGCATGGTGTTAGACAGATGTCTGAGTTCATTTTTTTTACACATAGCTGCCCATTTTTCCCAGCACCACTTGTTGAAGATGCTTTCCTTGCTCCACTTCATATTTTCTGCTCTTTTATCAAAGATAACATGATCATATATTTGAGGATGTGTGTCAGGATATTCAACTCTATTTCATAGGTACACAGGTTGGTTTTTACTCCAGTACCATGCTGTTTTGACTACTACTGCTTTGTAGTAAATTTTGAAGTTGAGGAAAATGACACCTCCCATCTTCTTTTTCCAAAGGACTGCTTTTTTATTCGTATGGGTTTGTTGTTCCATATGAATTTCAGGAGTGTTTGGTCAATTTCCTTGAAAAAATGTCATGGGTATCCTTATAGGAACAGCATAATCTGTCTAATGCTTTAGGGAGTATCGCCATTTTGACAGTGTTGATTCTTCCAATCCATGAGCAGGGAATATGTTTATGTTTCTTCATGTCCTCTCTCATTTCTTGAAGCAGCGTTTTGCTGTTTTCTTTAAACAGGTCTCTTACCTTCTTAGTTAAACTGATTCCGAGGTACTTGATTTTCTGAGGCACAATTGTTAACAGTATTGTTTTTTTAAAAAAATATTTTTATTATACCACTGTGAGTTATACAATTACAAGATGTTCATGATTGAGTTTCGGTAATACAGTGTTTCAGCACCCATCCCTCCACCTGTTCCCATTTCCCACCACTAATGTTCCACTTCCCTCCCCCCTTACCCCAGCCTGCCTCCATGGCAGGTTCTTTATCTCCTTTCTCTCTCTCTCTCTCTCTTCTCTCTCTCTCTTCCTCTCTCTCTCCTTCTCACTTCCCTTTCTTACACATTGTGGATTGTAATACAAACATTTAAAGGTCATATGTATCCTTTTGCCTATATTCAATGCTCAGTTCTCGAATGGTATCATCATTTTCAACGATTATCAGCACATTGTTCCCTTCTCAGTCTTACCTAGCCTCTGACTCCACACATTTGTGTTATACCAGGTTTTTGAGATATTACGCAGAGACCCACGTCATGGGGATCAAGCTGTGTCCAGATATGGAGTCTGGACCAGAGGATAACTGTGGTTGTGTTGCGCGAGTCTTTCTGACTTCTGGGAGCCTGGCAGAGGACAGGCCAAGGAGCAAAACCTGTCCTCACCCTAAGGCGCCCCATCAGTCTAGCACAGGGCAGGCAGGCAGAGACTCCGCCCTGTACCTGAATACCTGGTGTCTGGTTGAGAGACCCAGCAGCAGTCCTGGGCAGGGCCGCTAGGCCTTTGTGGAAGGAGCTGAGGTGGGAGGGGTATTGTTTTTTAATGTCACTTTCTTCTCTTTTCATTGTTTGCATATAGGGAAGCCACCGACTTTTGGGTATTGATTTTTTTTTATTATTATTATTTATTATACCACCGTGAGACATACAATTACAAAGGTGCAATTGGTTCTTGGTAATACAGTATTCCAGCACCCATCCCTCCACCAGTACCCCATTTCCACCACCAATGTACCCCACCTCCTTCCACTCACCCCCCAGGCTGCCTTAATAGCAGGTAGCCCTGCTTCCTCTCTTTCTCTCTATCTCTGCATCTCTCTCCCTCTTCTTTTTACACATTGTGGCTAGCCCTGCAGATATTTATTTATTTATTTATTTATTCCACCTTTTCTCTTCTTTTTTTTTTTTAATTGAAGGATGCTCATGTGGAGTCCTGGCTCCACAGGGTTCCAAGATGCACCCTCCACCCGAACCCATCTCCCATCACCAACGTCCTGTCTCCCTCCCCCTCCCGAATCCCAACCACCCGGAGGGCTCTATATGTCATCTCCTTCCTCTGTATATCTCCCTCTCAGCAAACCCTCCTGCTGTTCGCAGAATGCAGTGTACCAAAAAACATCATTGTTTCACCACCCTAGTGGCCAGCGCGCGCTGTGCGCAACCTGGGCTCAAACCGGCTTTGCTGGTCCTCTGGTCGTGGGACATTTTCCCAGCGTCTGGACAACGAAAATGGTGGCTAGTGTGGTGGACGAGTCCCATCCGGCTGCTTCCGGGACCCCCCGGAGGCGGCGGGCCCCTCCCAAAGCCCATCTGCCCTCCTCGGGGTTCCATAGTCAGCTGAGTGGGTATTGATTTTGTAACCTGTCTCTACTATACATATCTATTGTTTCTAGTAGCTTTTTGGTAGAGACTTTAGGGTTCTCTAGGTACAGTATCATGTCATCTCCAAATAGTGATAACTTGGCTTCTTCTTTTCCTATTTGGATGTCTTTAATGTACTTTTTGTCCCTAATTATTATGGCAAGCACTTCCAGTACAAAGTTGAATAGAAGTGGTGATAGTGGGCAACCTTGTCTTGTCCCTGATCTTAGGGGAAGAGGGCTTTTAGTTTTTCACCATTGAGAATAATGCTTGCTGTGGACTTACAGTAGATAGTTTGACTATATTGAGGAAAGTTCCTTCAATTCCATAGATCAATGAAACCAAGAGTTGGTTCTTTGAAAAAATAAACAAGATTGACAAACCACTTCCAAGACTCACAAAGGAATGGAGAGAGAGAACGCTAATAAACTGAATCAGAAATGAAATGGGGACATAACAACAGAAACCACAGAAATTCAAAAGATCATCAGATATTACTTTGAGAATCTGTATGTCACAAAACAAAGAACCTAGAGGAAATGGACAGATATCTAGATTCCTATAACCTCCCAAGGCTGAACCATGAAGATTTGGAATACCTTAACAAGCCCATCACTATTGAGAAAATTGAAGCGGTAATAAAAAGTCTTCCCCAAATGTAAAAGGTCTGGATGGATTTACTAGTATATCCCTCCAAAGCTTTAAAGAGGAACTATTGCCACTCCTCTTCAAGCTTTTCAGGAAATTGAAGAAACAGAAATATTCCCAAATAGTCTCTACAAGGCACATATCACCAAAGCAGACAGGGATATCACAAAGAAAGAAAATTTCAGACCAATATCCCTGATGAACATAGACACAAAGATCTTCAACAAAATACTGACAAACAGAATCCAAAGACTCATCAAACAGACCAAGTAGGATTCATCCCAGGAATACAAGGATGGGTTAACATCCACAAGTCAATCAACAGAATACATCATATCAATACAAGAAAAAAAAAACCATATGATCTATCTATAGATGCAGAGAAAGCATTTGAAAAGATCCAGCACCCATTCGTGATAAAAACTCTCCACAAAATGAGAATCATGACCTTTTATAATCTTGCCCTGCTTGTTTCCCTGGTTCCCCTATCACCTGTATATACCATTTGTTTCTTAGACTTCTTTAAATCACTGCTATTCTGTTGGGGAGAGTACTTTATCACTGTGTTTCAGGGTCAGGGAAATAGAATAGGAGCCAGGGTATATGTTTTGCATGCATAGGAGCTTAGTTCAGTCCCTGGAACCTTATGGCTTTACCCCCAGCACTGCCGGGTGTGACTCTGATAGTCCCTGACTCTGTCAAGGTGGGCCTGTTCAGCCGGGCATCCTCAGGTCCTTGCATTGAAATGTCAAGTCTGGTTAACTGAGTATCACCAAGATTAGGCACTGAGCATTTCTTGGAAGGATCTCAGGTACAATAAAACATATGACTAATTACATAGATTGCTTTTAGAGAAACTATTGGAAGTAATCAGAAATAGGAAATCTGAAAACCATGGGAAAAAACATGAATGAAGGCATTTATCCAACTATTTCATCAGTTTATAGAACAGTGTTTACTATTGCAAACTTCTTGCATCGGAATCCCCAAGTCTTTGTTTACAAGGCACCCCAGGCTCACAAGGCTGCAGAGCTGATGTGTTGGCAAGGGTTCTAGAAGCCTTGGGCTTGGGGCCCCAGTTGCTGGTCATTCTTATGCACACTGGAATCTGGGAGCCACTGCCCTTAACCTAAAACACTTTTTGCTCACCAGCTCTTCATTGCTCGTACCACAGATTGGGTAGTCATCACTAACTGAGGCCCTTGTAAACAGCAGCCAATAAGAGACCTTTGCCCCCACATTAGGAGTCGGTGTGTTAACCTTTCAGAAACCATCATTCTGACTTTACATACCTTCTCCTGGAAACAGAAAACTGAGATGTAATCAAACTCACTGAATCTACCCTGCTCTGTGCTGTTAGCATATGAAGAATGACAGGCTCCGCCCTTCTTTTCAGTGGCTAGAGGACCAAAACACAGACCTGAGAATGGATGGGGAATAAGTGCACTGTGTGTAAACATGAAAACACAGTTTCAGTTTTGCTGGAAATGGAAACTTTACTGGAAATATCTGATGAGAACTTGCATCATGTTTGGCAAGGATAACTCCAAAAGGGAGGTTTGAACTTAATTGTCAAGTGAACTCAGAGCTCCTCACAGACAGTTTCCAGTCTTCCTATGGAAGGGGAGCACACTAACCCAGTAGCAGAGCAAGTGTCTCAGTGGACCGCTTCCTGAGCTTTCTCTTGGCTAAGGCTAATAGACCTACATGATTAAAAACAAACAAAACAATTCTCTAGACTGAGAGTTACTACCATCACCCAGTCCTGCTTTGCATGGAACTTTGTCAATGTGAATGCACTTCTCCAAAAATAAGAACAAAAATCCCAAATGCTCTGAGAGTCTGGAGCTGGGAAGTGTTAAATTCACTTCATAAAGTTTATAACATGCAGGGACAGATCCTTTGTACTCCATGACTATGTCTTGAAAGCAGAAGACATTAATAAAATGGTTAGAACGGGTTCAAAGAGCTGCAAGTGGAGAGTGGGGTTTCCCACCTGGAATCTTACTGAGAAGCTGATTTTCTTCCCATGGATGAAGGCTGAAAGGGACTTATCCCACTTGCACTTCAAAAAATAGTTTTAAATACTGGGGGAGGGGGTGGATATATACACACAACAAACCTCCCACTCAGTTTGTAACGCTGTCAGAACGGTCTGTGGGTGGCATCCAGGCAGCCCATCCATCACTGTGCTGCTCCCCCCTTCTCCAGGGACCCACAGAAGACGCACAGATGACGGCAGCATGAAGCAAGGCTGTTCCCCGGGCACTTTGTGGGTTCCTTTCTCTCCAAATGGCTACTTAGTGGCATTGTGAGCTGGAATTGCTTTGCAGGAGCCCAGCAGCACAAACATTTCTGGAATTACTTGGCACTGCAAATTGGAACAATTAGCAAACCTTTGTGATGAAGGAATGCTGAACGTGAAACAACTTGAGAATGGAATAAAAATGGACCTATTCTTCTTTGACTTAATTAAGTGTGCTTAATATATTCAACATGGTTTTGCCAAACCATATATTTATCTGCTCTGTTGGAGAGGGAGAGTAGGGTGAGTCCTAAGCAAGACCCAGTCACAGCAGCCCTGCCGCTGGCTGACCTGGGATAGAGGGAACAAGACACCCTCCCTTCAAATGCACCACCACTAGCTTACACAATACATCCTACACAAATAAAATGAGTACACAAGCAATATGTGTACACGAGTAAAATAATGCTAATGATGCTGTGTTTACTATATTTTTATACTTTCATTTTTTTTACTAAGAACTTTTATTTTTGAGGGGGATATCCTGGCTCTACACATAGGATCACTCCTGGCAGGGTTTTGGGGACCATATAGAGTGCTGAGGACTCAACCCAGGTCAGCTTTGTGTAAGGCAAACTGTGCTATAGCTCCAGCCTTGTCTCAAACTTTTATAAGGAAAATAGAGAGTGAATAAGTTACATGAGAGGATGCCACTTACTTAGTATTATGACTTTCTCCCCATAAGTTAAGTCCAAATTATGGACTACTTACTCTATACTTTACCAGATGGTAAACTGGACATATTGGTTGAAAGAGAGCTTTACAATTGGCACTTAGTTAGAATTCTGTCCTTATAAAATAAAAAAATCCCTCATAAGATAAAAATCAAGTGGCTTGTTAATAGTTTTGCATTCTCAAAGGACCATGAAACACTTCTCTCTGTCTATCTCTAGTATTTTAAAAGTGTAAAAGGGGTTGCCAGGTGGAGAAACAGTAAAGGATTAAGTCACTTACCTCACATGAGGCCAACACTTCAATCTCCAGCACCACGTATGGTCGTGATGCACATCAGGAATGATCACTGAGCAACACTGAATGTGGCCCTCAGATAAAACATAAATTAAAAAGTGCAATGAGTGGTACAGCAGATTGCTTCATGGTTTCAAAGTTGTGGGTTCAAATTCCAGTGCAACTGCAGATGATCAATATCATCCTGCTGTTGTGAACTTCAGAGACAGGATGGTCCAGTTGTGAAGGAAGCACACAGCGAAAAAAGAGATCCTGAGCATAATCCTAAAGCCAGGCAAGTGCCAAGGTGACTTGGTCCTCTCCTGGCCTGGGGTCCCTTTGGGGGACAAAAATAAGAGTAATATGTGCAGTTATTATTAAATACACCCTCTGAGGAGGGTGACAGAGATAGCAGTAACTCAAAACTACCATTAGAGCCAGCAGAGATTCTAAGGTTTGTGCCCCCATTCCCAGCGTCCACACACACACACACACACACACACACACACACACACACACCACCTTTTTTGCAGGCCAGAAAAACCCAGAATCTCTGATTCCTTGTCCAGGAGTGCCCTGAGTCTTGGAACTCAATAAATAAAAAAAAAAAAATATATATATATATATATAACATGGCATTTGCAAGTGACTTAGGCTACTTGGTCTGTCCTATAGTCTCATTCTCTCTCTCTCTCTCTCTCTTCCACCCCTTCGCTCTCTGCAATAATGGAAAGATTTACTCCTCAAGTGAACCTTTATGATTCTTGAAATATACTTGCTGACAATGTCTTGCTTTTCTGTTTATAAAGTTGCTTCTTTTAAAAGTTTGGATATAGAGGTGCAGGGTGGAGTCTCTGCCTGCCCGCCTGTGCTAGACTAATGGGCATCTTGGAGTTGGGATAGGTTTGCTCCTTGACCTGTTCCATGCCAGGCTCCCAGAAGTCAGAAAACCTCATGCAACACACCACAGTCATCCTCAAGGTCATGATTCTACAGTTGGACACAACCTGATCCCAATAAGCGTGCGGGCGTGATGTCTCAAAACCTGGTATACCACAAACGTGTGGGAGTCAGAGGTTAGGTAAAACAGAGAAGGGAACAGTGTGCTGATAATTGTTGAAAATGATAATACCATCCGAGAACTGAGCATTAAATATAGGCAAAAAGATACACATGATAACCTCTAAATGTATGTATTACAATCCACAATGTGTAAAATAGGGAAGCGAGAAGGAGAGAGCGAGAGAAGAGAGAGAAAGAGAGAGAGAGAAAGAGAGAGAGAATAGATTTAAAAACCTGCCATAGAGGCAGGCTAGGGAAGTGGGAGGGAAGTGGGGACATTGGTGGTGGGAAATGGGCATGGGTGGAGGGATGGGTGCTGGAATACTGTATGACCAAAATTCAAACATGAACATCTTGTAACTCTATCTTCATGGTGGTGTAATAAAATATTTTAAAAGTTTGGATATCTTCCAATTTAGGACTCTTTGGGGAGTTTAAATCTCTAATTTCAAATTTTCTATAAAGTTGTGCAGATAGTACAAGGAATTCCCATATACTTTTTACCAAATATTCTTCCCTGGTTAACATCTTCCCACATTTGCTTTATCATGGTCTCTTTGGGAAAATTAATATTTACTACGTTTTTTCTCTTTCTTTCTTTTTACTTTTGCCTGAACTAGATGCGTGTCAGTTGTGATATGCTTCTCCTTAATCCTCCCTATTCTAACAAGTATCTTTCTCTAACAAGTATTGTACTTCAGTGCTAGAAAAAGCAAAGAAGCAAAAAGGAAAGGAAACCCATCTGGAATTTTACAATCCAGAAATAAACACTTTGTGGTCTATTTTTTTCCAGTTCTTTACTCTGCATCTGTTCAAGTTTTTAACAAAAGTGCTCTGCTACTATAGTCACACGGCACGGGAGGGGGCCTCTGCTTCTGGACGGTGCCTAGGGTCAAATCCCTGGTGTACTTCTTGGTTCCTTCCTCTCAGCTACTGGAACAAATTGCCATAAACTGGGGTAGCTTAAAGCAGACAACAGAATTTCTCTCCCTAACTGAAATCAGTGTCAGCAGCACTGGTCCTCTCTGGGCCATAGAAGGACAATGTGGTCCATGCTTCTCTTGACAGACTGAACGAATTACACTTGCAAAGACCCTGTTTTTCAGTAAGATCACATTCTGATGTCCTCATGGCAGGATTAGCAGGGGAAACTATTCCAGCACTATGTTCATGGATAAGGAATTTTCTCTTTTGTACAGCAAAAGTTCCTTAAGGTGTTTTAAGAATTAAAGATGACAGACACACATAAAGCAATTAGCACAACACTCAGGTAATTCTATGGGAAGATTCAATATGTGCCACATACTGATTAAGGCAGTGGTGAGATTATAGCATCATTTCTTCAACAAATACTATACTGACTTGACAACTTTTTGTAATTATAACTAAGTTTTCAGTAAGCATCCTTGTGACTCTATTTTCTAATACATTTCACAGTAACAATCCTGGTCCTCATTCCCATGACCTGAAGGAATAGTTTGAGGCTCTTCCTGTTCCTGGAGCAAGCAGATGCCCCTGGGGTACACTTGCTTGCAACAGAACTTACGGAGATGTTACTGGTACCTGCTCGAGCAAATCAATGAACAACGGGAAGACAAGTGATACAAGAGATACAAGTGATATTCAAGATTGTTTCATCAGAAAAAAAATATATATAATAAAATCTTCCTGCCCCTCAAGGTGTTGCAGGTGTGGCTGTGGTGCCCGGCTACATCGGCAGGTGCAGACAGGAGACAGGTTTGTCTACACCCAAGGCTCTGCCCTGTTGGCCCTGGATGGTTGATGGTCTAACATAGAAAAACACTGGACCCCCTGGGATGAACCCAGAGCCAAGGCATAGCCTGACAAGCTACCCATGGTGTATACCATATGCCAAAAATAGTAACAATGATGGATCTTATTCCCAACGAATGGAGACGTTACTGGTGCCCGCTTGAGCAAATAGATAAACAACGTGAAGACAAGTGATACAAGAGATACAAGTGATATTCAAAATTGTTTTATCAGAAAAAAAATATATATAATAAAATCTTCCTGCACCTCGAGGTGTTGCAGGTGTGGCTGTGGTGCCCGGCTATGTTGGCAGGTGGCAGACAGGGAGACAGGTTTGTCTACACCCAAGGCTCTGCCCTGTTGGCCCTGGATGGTTGATGGTCTAACATAGAAAAACACTGGACCCCCTGGGATGAACCCAGAGCCATGGCATAGCCTGACAAGCTACCCATGGTGTATACCATATGCCAAAAATAGTAACAATGATGGACCTCATTCCCAACGAATGGAGGCGTTACTGGGCGCCCGCTTGAGCAAATAGATGAACAACGGGAAGACAAGAGATACACGTGATATTCAAAATTGTTTTATCAGAAAAATATATATATATATAATAAAATCTTCCCTGCCCCCGAGGTGTTGCAGGTGTGGCTGTGGTACCCGGCTACATTGGCAGGTGGCAGACAGGAGACAGTTTTGTCCACACCCAAGGCTCTGCCCTGTTGGCCCTGGATGGTTGATGGTCTGACATAGAAAAACACTGGACCCCCTGGGATGAACCCAGATCCACAGCAGAGCCTGACAAGCTACCCATGGTTTATACGATATGCCAAAAAATAGTAACAATGATGGACCTCATTCCCAACGAATGGAGACGTTCACTGGCTCCTGCTTGAGTAAATCGATAAACAACGGGAAGACAAGAGGTACACGTGATATTCAAAATTGTTTTATCAGAAAAAAATATATATATAATAAAAATCTTCCTGCCCCTCAAGGTATTGCAGGTGTGGCTGTGGTGCCCGGCTACGTTGGCAGGTGGCAGACAGGAGACAGGTTTGTCTACACCCAAGGCTCTGCCCTGTTGGCCCTGGATGGTTGATGGTCTGACATAGAAAAACACTGGACCCCTGGGATGAACCCAGATCCACAGCAGAGCCTGACAAGCTACCCATGGTTTATACGATAAGCCAAAAATAGTAACAATGATGGACCTCATTCCCAACGAATGGAGACGTTACTGGCTCCTGCTTGAGTAAATCGATAAACAACGGGAAGACAAGAGGTACACGTGATATTCAAAATTGTTTTATCAGAAAAATATATATATATAATAAAATCTTCCCTGCCCCTCGAGGTGTTGCAGGTGTGGCTGTGGTGCCCGGCTACATTGGCAGGTGGCAGACAGGAGACAGGTTTGTCCACACCCAAGGCTCTGCCCTGTTGGCCCTGGATGGTTGATGGTCTGACATAGAAAAACACTGGACCCCCTGGGATGAACCCAGATCCACAGCAGAGCCTGACAAGCTACCCATGGTTTATACGATAAGCCAAAAATAGTAACAATGATGGACCTCATTCCCAACGAATGGAGACGTTACTGGCTCCTGCTTGAGTAAATCAATGAACAACGGGAAGACAAGTGACAAGTGACAAAATCCTAGACATAGTTTGCAAAATGCTAAAGTTTTGATTTAGTGATTCGTATCTTGGACTGAATAGCAGCAGGACTGACTTTCGTTATCCTTCTGCAGCTCCCACCTTCTCAAGGCAGTCTGGAGACACAGCTCAGCTTCCTCTGAATGGTCTTTTCTGGAAAAACAACAACTGAAGGTCTGAAGACTGCTGCCTGTGCTCGGGGTCGTGCTTCTCCCATAGACAGCGCAGGTGGGCCAGAGATCATGTTTCTTCTGTGGACAGTGCAGCTGGACCCAGAGAAGTCACATCGCCACTGACACACTTCAGGTCTGGGTGTGAGGGGGAGGGAGGAACCAAATCTGAAGCAGAGACACTTAGTTGAGCGAAGCATTTCTGAGCACTCAGGTGGACCATCAACCACAACAACCGTGGCAGGAAAACGACCCGCCACAAAGAAAAGCCCGAAGCTCCATCAACACCCGGTGTTCTCATTTTCATAAGCAATTGCTCAGCAGTTCAGACATCCCAGTGCAAAGTCGTCACCGCAGGTAGAGGAACCTCAGAGGTCAGCGTTCGGGTAACCCTGGGGCCTCACTCAGCGAGGACTCGCAGCTAACTTGACCGTCCAGTCCTTCTCCTACTCCCCAACACGGAGGGGAGCAGAGAGAAGCAGGGTTGGAACAGGATGTTTGCTCTGTGGCCCCTAGATCGCATTTGAATCAAGGCCTATGTGAGTTCAGGCCCAAGGGAGGTGTTACCTATGCACCAGTGAGCCAGCTCAGAAAAGAGCTGAGCAAGAGGGTGGAGGGGTGTGGGTGACGGCCCGCTGGCGTTTGAGTTTCCTCCTGAAGCCAGAGCACAGCGTTTAGTCAGCTGCTTTTGACCACAGTTAGAAAATATTACCAGTGTAGGTGACCACGAACGGTTTTTAAAACATCTTGACAGTTTAGGGGTTTACACACAAAGACACCCCGCCTCTTCACAGCACACTTCCAGTTTTGCTCCTCCCACACAAACCATTTTTCTTTTGATTGAGGCTCTTTTCAGTAGTCATGTCTGAAATAGTTCTAAAAGGCTCATAAATCTTGAGGGGAGTATATCTAGCTGAAAAAAAAACAAACCAAAAACAACCCTCTATATTTAGCTCTGCACAGTGCTTGTGAAAACTTGTTTTTATTTTGATTGTTGTGGGTTTACACCCTAAGGAGTTTCATTTTGACTTTTAGGGTTAAATGAGTTTCAAAACGAAACTCCTCCAGTTGTCAAATTTCACCACCCCCTCCCCCACCCCCACATGCACACAAATTTTCATTTAAAAAGTTTTCATATAAAAACTCTCTTGTTCTGTAAATGATGGTTATTAACCCATCTCCAGGGTTCTCTCTCTCTCTCTCTCTCTCTCTCTCTCTCTCTCTCTCTAGTAAGGGTTCTGTCTCCTGGCTATATTTATTTCCCTTTTCTTCCTTCTATGATGACTTAGGAAAGTGAGCTGAGTTCAGAGGAGCCCTTGGTTTAGGTGTGGAAAGAGCAGTGTTCAATATTTAGAGCTCAACGGCAAATGGAACTTGAGCAGAGTGGTACCTTAGTTTCTCCATTGGAGAAGTTTGATTAAAAAAAAAACCCTTTAATGACCTATGAAGGGTGCCATGAGCAAGTGTCAATGAAGGAACAAGGCTACCCTGAGTAATTGTCATTTGTATGAGGGGGTTCATTGCCCAAATGCCTTTCATGCACATTTGAACACTCAGAGGCCTGGGATACAAAATGAATTTGACCAGCCCAGAAAGGTACTTCCTCAGACAGATCCTTTAGTCCAAAGAGGAATGAATAATGGAGCTTATCTGTGAAGCGATAGCAAGGTGAGAGTACTAATCAACTTGTCACAAGTCCTCTATTATCAGAGGCTGTTGGGACTGCTTTATACATTTCTGTTAAACATTACGAAAAATGTTTAATAAGCTACAGCTATATGCAGTCTGTGCTCATTTCCAAGGCTGCACGAATTACCATACACCAAATGGCTTTCAACACAAATTCATTATCAGGAGGTCAGAAGTATAAAATCAGGAGTGATAGTGCAGTGGGTAAGATCCTTGCCTTGTATGCAGGATCTAGGTTCCATCCCCAGCACCCCTGAACCCTAGCAGAGAGTGATCCTTGAATGCAGAGCCAGAGTAAGCCCTGAGCACTGCCGGGTGACCCCAAAAACAAAACGAAAAGGCTAAAATCAGTTTTACTGGACTAAAATCAAGGTGTCGGGGACATGGGAGAACGCTCTTACATATCAGAGGCGGGGTCTCCCCCACCCCATGCCACATGCCACCTTCCTATCACCAGTGGTATGGCCCTGGTAGCCTTCAGCATCCTGGCCTTGGGCACGGGAGACTTCAGAGCAGTACAGTTGGGTATAATATCACCAGGGATGCCCCCTGGGCCCCAGACGCTCATGATTGCCTCCCTTGTGACAAACAAATTTAAAATAATCAAAACACAAGATGTGAGAAGGGCTATGTTCCTTCTGGAAAGTACAGGGGAAGCCTGCTTCCTGCCTCATCCAGCTTCCAGAGGTTGCCTTGGATGGAAGTTATGATTAACAGGATTGTAAATCCTGGTATCTCTATAAAAATGGTAAAGGAATAAAAGGGTTTACTTAGGGTCTATCATCTCCATAAGCTCTCATTAGAACCTTTGGGGTCAGACAAAGGGTCATCGTGTCCCTCTAATCCCTTTCACCATGTCAGAGGGCAGCAGAGTCACACGCTAGAGGGTGGTTTGTGGGCATCCAGGGATGGAGAGGAGGATTAGTCAACCTACCACAAGCTTACCAAAGCAGATGCCCAAACTCTTTGCACACACATTGACCGTTGGATTTTGCTCCTACCTTGTTGTAGCTGGCCTTTGTCTGTGTAGAGGGACTAAATTGAAGAAATCAAAGATGCCAACTCTTGGCAGTAGGGCTCAGCAGACCTTATTGATCCCTTACTATGAGCCTCACTCAAGGGCCTCTGAGGGGTCCTAGAACAGAGGCATGACGGACCATAGACAAGAGTAAATAGACAGGAGCAAGAGTCCACCCCTGGGAACAAGGGAAACAGGCAATGCACTTGCTTTTCCTCCCTTGCCCTGCTGTCTTCTCCAACAAGAATTGACTTTTAAGTTGGCTGCAGACTTCACTTAAGAGTCCAAATGTACCTCTTGGTCATGTCATTCATTTATATTCAGGTTTATTTTTTATTTCTGGTCTCTCCCACACCCTCATCTGCCAGTCCCCTTTTTACTTAGTCTCTACTGAGAACTTTGGGAGATTTGGGTTATACCCAGCTGTTCTTGGGAGTTTACTACTGGATCTGTGCTGAGGGGTGAGTCTTTCCAGGGCCTCAGGAGATCATGTAGGTGTTTGGAATTAAACCCAGGTTGGATGGGTGCAAGGCAAGTGCCTGATCTCCTATACTATCTCTTGCGTGCCTCTGCTGAGAATTATTCAAGATATCAATGGTTAATAAGCCCCTCCAGGACCCCCCCCCCAGGCCCAACTGTGCCTGGCTCTGAAAAGATTTGGGTGTCTCAAAGGCAGTCCAAAGTGCAACTTGGACAGAGACCAGGTTAAATAGGTTTCCCAAGGCAACCTGGGAACCTAAGCACTGAAGTTCATTGTTTTTACGTGTTTCAATTCTTAAATAGTGCCAATACACGCACAGCAGCTTTCGAAGCACAACCTCTTAGCAACTGCTTGTGCACTAGAATCCAGAGGCTGGATTTCCTGATGCAATTCAGAGCAAATCAAGCGAGTCACAGAATACC
Organism: Cryptotis parvus; assembly: GCA_021461705.1. Lineage (NCBI taxonomy): Eukaryota > Metazoa > Chordata > Mammalia > Eulipotyphla > Soricidae > Cryptotis > Cryptotis parvus. The sequence goes on along the minus strand of JAJIBD010003173.1, from coordinate 229,757 downwards.
GTGTGATTTAAGACCCAGTGACTCGTGCTCTTCTGGGTTTCAAAAGAACTGTGCACACGCAGATGCCAACTACTGATCTCTAAGCTGGATCCCATTTCCTACCACTTTCCCTCCTTTCTCTGAAAGTCAGAAATTGAGTCCACTTGTCTCATGGATAGATTGGAAGGAGGTCATGGGGTAGTAGGGAGTTCGGAAGCTGCAGCAGTGATAGAGGTAGAATATACTGTCAGCAGGCAAGCCAAGTCTGTAGGTAGGTCACGCAAAAGCCAATGACTTATGTTTGCAAGTCCAAGCACCATTGCAGAGACATCGGACTCTAAGTAAATCCCTACTTAGCCATTTTGGAAAAGATGATGGGTTCTTCTGGCTTTGGAAGGGACCCCTCTGATGTTCACAGGGTCTGACTGACACTGTGAGCACATTTAGTTCAAGCTTAGTCCTGAGGGCTTTTCCTCTATAAAATGGTAACTGATAGCAGTGCTGGGTGGGACTGTTTGCTGCTGCCCTGCTGATAGTGAATGGTGAAAAAAAGAGGGCTAATCTCTTGCTCCTGCTTTTAATATGGCCCACATAGGTTGGGAGGAGGTTTGTTTTGCTCCAAAAATATTTCTACACAATTTTTAAAACCTGTATTTTTTCATGTATTTATTTGTTTGTTTACATATTTGTTTACTTATATATATATATTTTTTTCATTCATTCATTGTTTGCTTTTGTTTTTAGGTAACACCCGGCTATCTTTTATGTGCCTCTGCTGAGAATTATTCAAGAAATCAATGGTTAAGCCTCTCTCATTACCTCCCCCAGGCCCAACTGTGCCTGGCTCACACCAGGGGTTACTCCTGACTCTGCACTCCAGGAATTACCCCCAGTGGTCCTCAGGGGACCATATGGGATGCTGGGGATCCAATCCAGGTCAGCTGCTTACAAGGCAAACCCCCTACCTGCTGTACTATTGCTCCGGCCCCAAAACCTGTATTCTTTTATGCTAGCACATTTCTGTAGGTTAGCACCAGAGTATATACCCTCACTTCCTCTCTGTGTGTGCATGTGTGTGCAGTGAGAGAGAGAGAGAGAGAGAGAGAGAGAGAGAGAGGGAGGGAGGAGAGAAAGAGACAGAGGCAGAGAGGATTGAAGGTATATCTCTGTAGGTTAGCACCAGAGTAGTGCTAACCCTGTAGGTTACCCTTGCTCCCTCTCTCTGTCTTTCTCTCCTCTCTCTATTTCTTTTTTACTTTTTTTGGTCACACTCAGTGATGCTCAGGGTTTACCCTGGCTCTGCACTCAGGAATTACTCCTGGCGGTGCTTTGGGGACCATATGGGGATGCCGGGACTGAACCTGGGTTGGCCACGTGCAAGGCATTTGTGCTATCGCTCAAGTGCTAGCATTTGTGCTATTGTTCGGCTTCAAAGACATCTGTTCTGCTTTGAGAAGCAAGTTTGAGGACAACCCAAGAAGTGGAGCTCCCTTGATTTTCATCTATAACATTAAATTTTTAAAAAAATCAATAGAGGAAAAGGGAGCGCTCTTCATAAAGCTTTGCAAGTTTATGTTTTGCCAGGGAACATCGTTAAGATCTCAATCAACTTCCCTGGCATCCTAAAAGAAACATTTGATTCATAAAGAAACAAAAAGGACAGAATCTTAAAATGAGTGATTTTTTTTTCTTACATCAAATGCATGCAGTTCTCTGGAGAGCTCACCTCATTCTGTGGTGTGTACTAGTAAAATTCTATCATGAACAAGAATTTGGAAATACCTTAAGGAAGATAAGCAATTCCAGCAGGTGTCCCTGAGGCGATACCAGTAGGCTTTCATGAGTGAAGCAAAGTCCTTGGGCTTGGACTATCTTATCTTTTTTGGGGGGGGGAGGGGAGAGCTTTTTTGGGGTCACACCCGGCAATGCTCAGGGATTACTCCTGGCTCTGCACTCAAGAATTACTCCTGGGGCGGGGGGGTGGTGCCCATGGCCCCCACGCCGGACAAAAAAAAAAAAATTACTCCTGGCGGTGCTTGGGGGACCATATGGCATGCAGAGGATCAAACCTGGGTCTGCTGCATGCAATGCAAATGCTAACCCTAACCCTTACCCACTGTACTATAGCTCTGGCCCTCGGCTATCTTATCTTAAACTGACTTTAAAATGTAAATTAGGATTTCTGTCTGGAGCACAAAGGAGCAGCAGACTGATAGCATTTGATCTAACTCCCTAAGAGGTTTGAGCCTGGAGGGGTGTCCTGGAACACGTGTGCAAATGGTCGGAGCCACCAGCCCCATCATTCAGGCTATGGTCCTCATCCCGTCTTTGCTATATCCAAAAGTGATAACTGCCAGGACTGAAGAGATAATCCAGCATGTCAGGTGCTTGCCTTGCATGAAGCTGTCCCTAAATGGATCTCTGGCAATGCATATGGTTCCCCAGCACTGCCGGAAGTGATTCCTCAGTGGAGCCAGGTGTGACCCTTAACCTCTAAAGACCACTCCCTCTCCATCCCATCCCATCCAGTACAAAGCCAGGAATAGCTCCTGAGCATTACCAGGATTTTACTCTCTCTCTCTCTCTCTCTCTCTCTCTCTCTCTCTCTCTCTCTCTCTCTCTCTCTCTCTCTCTCTCTCAGACACCCACACAGTGATGATTGGTTAAATCTCTTACCTTAGGGTTGGACCCAGCTCCTGAATGAGGCCTGGGGGGATTTATGTTGCTCTAGTATTGTTGTGCCTGAGGGCAAACCCAGGCCCCCCATTTGGTGACCTCTCACTACAGAATTCTGAAAAGAACACTGCACTGGGGGTAGTGGGGCATTCTATGCCACCTTCTGGCACAGGTAGAGTGAGGCGCTGCTAAAGAACGTGCTGAGTATGCAACCTGTGAGAGGGAATGATTCCTTTGCTTTTGGCCCGCCTGGTAGTGCTCAGGGGATACTCCTGGCTCTGTGCCCAGGGCTCACTCCATGCAGTGCTAGGGACAGTACCAGGGATTCTTGTGTATAAGAAGGATCCTGAGGGATCCCACCTGCCCCAGACAAGTGACTTTTAAGCAGACACCTCGAGACACAAGTCCCAGCCTTAGCTAATCGCGTTGCTTCTTTATTCTTCCGTCTCCTTGTTGAAGGTCAGGATAGCAGTGGAAGCTTCGCTGCTGGCACTGTCAGAGTGACAGGGCGGTGGCTGTGTGCTCCAGATGCATTTACTAATATATTGTTAACAGCTGACGTCAGTGTTGGCGCTGCTCTCTAGAGGAAAAACTTTGGCCCACCCCTAAAGATGACTTTCTCTGCTGTGAGAAGGGCACACAGCATGCCTTAGGAGTGGAACACATTCCCCGCCAATCACCAGCTCCACGTCTCCTAACATCCCTTACTTTTTGTGGCTGGTCAGAACCCTGAAAGTGACCCTAGTGCCAGGCCCCTGGGACATCAGGGGACATCAGGCCCCGTTTGTTTTAAGACCATCCCTGGGCATTCAAAGGGGCGGGCGTATTTCTTCACGATAGTTGATTCGCTCCATCTATTTCTCCAGCAAAGCTATTCGGCTTCTGGTGGTGCTGAAGAGCGGGGAGAAAAGCCCAAATAAGCGGGAAATAGAATATCAGGACACAGGAAGCGCGGGGTTGACTAGCCGTGGCCTCGTTGGGGAGCATCGAGCAGGCGACCCGCAGTTGCCGCTGGGGCTGTCTGCAAGCCTGTGATTCTACTGCCACCTAGTGGTCCCCGGTGCAATAAGGACACAGTTAGGCAGAAGTGGACTCTCCGCTTCAAGAAACAGCATCTTCCTCCCGGAAACATTATGAGAAAAAAAAAATTTTTTTTAGTCACAGTTTGACATGATTTCCCCATTTTAAAAAAATTTCCTCACCTTCTAAAACACTAAACCGCGTGTGAGAGAGTTAGTAAAAGCCCCAAATACTAGCCGAGGATTCAGAAGGCCCGTCTGAGTCGCCGTCTCCCTGGACAAGAAGTCTTGGGGAAATGGCTTTAAACTCCCGTTTTCTCATAGAGTTGGCATTAACAAACCCGGGGTGGAGCTGCCTGTGAGGTTCAGTACGGAGACCCTGTGGCAGCTGTGAGGGTTCCCTGCATGCCCTGGCAAGGGTTAAGCCGCTGAGCAGTCATCAATCTCCCTCCCTAGCATAATCATCAGCTGACCTCCTAGGCAGTGCAGGAAAGAGAAAACACAAAACCTCCAAAAACGGAAGACCCAGCACAGAAATGCTTGATGGACTGGGTGGTCAACAGAAAATAAAAGTTAAAGAAAAGAGGAAAAGGAGGAGGAGGAAGAGGAGGAGGGGGAGGAATAAGAGGAGGAGGGAAGTGAAGGAGAAGGGGAAGAAAAAAGAGGAAGGGGAGGAGGAGGAGGGGAAGGAAAAGGAGGAGGAGGGGAATGGAAAGAGGAGGAGGGAAGGGAAGGAGGAGGAGGAGGGAGGGAAAGAGGAAAGAAGAGGAAGAAGAAGAAGAAGAAGAAGAAGAAGAAAAGAAGAGGGAGAGGAGGAGGAGGAGGAGGAGGAGGAGGAGGAAGAGGAGGAAGAGGAGGAGGAAGGAGGAGAGAGGAGGAGAAGAAGAAGAAGAGGAGGAGGAGGGAAGAAGAAGAAGAAGAAGAAGAAGAAGAAGAAGAAGAAGAAGAAGAAGCATATTGCTTTAAGAATAGATGCACCCTACTAGAGGAATAAATCATGCATATTGTAGAATATGCACATAAACAGATGTCGTAAGAGCTGAAAAAAATGAATATATATGCAATCATTATGTCTGTGCTCTACAGAGTAGTTCCTTTGAGGATTCCAGGCCTGAGTGGACCCAGACCCCTTCCCTCAATGTAAGAGCTAATGTTCGGGCACAGGGCTTGTGTCTCATGGGTCACCTTTGGATAAAACAAGCCGGACATAGAGGGTGTCCCTTGCTGTGGGGAAAGAAGCAGAGTGCGACAAGTCTGGAGCTCTCCTACAGAATTGCACCTTCCTGAGATGATCCCAGAGGGGCTTGGACACACGGTGGTGGAGAACTTGAGACCTTGAAATCAGTACAGCCATCCTGATGGGCACACAGAGATGCAGGGTCCAAATGGCAGCATGGGCTAGGTTATGGCTAAGCATTCAAGCTCATACCTCATATGTGCAAGGTCCTAGGTTCAATTCCCAGCTCTCCAAAAAGTGTAACAGGGGCCAGAGAGATAGCACAGGGGTTACAGTGTGTTTCTTGCATATGGTTGACACTAGTTCAATACTCGGCATCACATATGGTCCCCAATTACTGCCAGGAGTGATCCCCTCAGTGTGTAGTGCTAGAAATAAGCCCGAGCACTGCCATATGTGACACTGTCTCAAATATCACTTGATCACTTGACATTCCGTTATTCATCGATTTGCTCGAGCGGGCGCCAGTAACATTTCCATTGGACCTATCACATGCCAGTGTAGCCCAATGGCATCTGGTTGCTTCAGGAATATGAAGAGCCTCAAACCGTTCATTCAGGGTCTTGACGAAGAAGTCTGACAATCTTGTAAGTGGGCAGCCACATGATCTTTTGACATCCCGTGGGATCCAGTCGGTAACGGCTCTAGTCCAGCGGTCATCTCCAAATCACATTACATGTCCAGCCCATCTGATTTTTTGATGCATTGGCAAACGAGACAGCATCCCTGACTCTAAAACAGCAATGGAGGTCGGAGCTCCGGATTCCTTCTGCCTCAAAAATGATAACAACAATAATGGGATAAGTTCAACTTCCAAATGAAAGCATGCAAACATCTCTGGAAAGTTCTGCACACCTGAGCTCCTTTCACAGGAAGGGGCATATTGCAGAGAATTTATCATATGAGCAGGTCTGGAGGGGGCAAGTATCCTAATACAAAACCCTTTGAAAACTAAATGATTTCTTCAGCTTTAAGCGCATTATATTTGTTCTCTTTTTTTAAATTTAGCTGCCATATAAAAATAATAGTACTCCACTTAATTCCTGAATCTCAGGGAAATACTGTCCAGTTTTGAAGACTGGTGGTTTCAGAATTAGGGGAAGTTTTTTCTTGAATCAGTTGACTTAGCTCATTAAGCCATAGTCACTTGGCCATGTTCTTTGTGGGTGGTTTTTTTCCCCCTTGATTTAGCAAAACTAAAGCAGAGGTTTACCCTCTAATATGCCAAATCACAAAATTAAAAACTTACAAGGCACAAAATTCGAGAATTATCAATAGTCTATGAATCTATTTTTTTAACTGATTTAAAATACATCAAGCGTGATCCATGCTCACAGGGGAAATGTTTTAAGATATGAACATCTGCTGCCTTCTCACCTGCTCTTTCAGCCCCTGGACCAACGCCCTCTATAGTGCTGGCTCAGTGCCCCTGCTTGCTGAATCAAATAGATCTTTGGTGAAGAGGATGCCCCAGTTTGTTTGGTCGAGCCACTGCTAGACACTGGAATAGGAAGCTGAGTCCCCAGCAGAACTAAGAACTAGTTCCATACACCACGTATCTCAGATGGGCAGAGATTGGAAGAAGTCATGGAAAGCGCAGTGATAAGTCGGAGGAAAGAATGTGAAAACTGGGCTCCTCTGCAAGTTGAGGGTTTCCGAAGTGTAGCTCTTGCTCACGTTTTTGTATTTCAGCTAGGAGCCAGGTCACATCAGTGGGACTTGGCTACACATGAACATGGGTCTTGGTTTCATTAGCTCAACCTCCAATGTCTGTAGAGAAGGATTTTGTTGGGGAGGGGAAATAGAGGTCTTTAAGCAGTGCCGAGGAGACCAAGAGTGCCCTTCTTGTAATTATTAGCCAATTGGGCCAGTGACTCAATGCCAGGACCCAAGGACACGTGTTTCTCAGACTCTACACTGCCAGGGGCTTACCTGGCCACCCTGGCAGTGCTCTAGTGCCTCCAGGGCTTGTAGGCTGTGTGGTGCTGTGGATTGGATCAGGATTGGCCACATGGAAGACATATGCCCTGGCCCATGGGCTATCTCTCAGGCTGAGAAGGACTCACTTTACGACCTCTTGCCACTTTAAAAACCAGGCAGTGCTTTGAGTTTACTCTCAAGAGCCTGTGGTTGAACCTATCTAAGGTTTATCACTTGGTCCCATTGACTCTGCCACCGTGCCATCAACCTATCATATGACCTAAACACTTACACTTTTATTTATTTAGCAACTAATTTTTTAATATTGTGCTATAGTGGTGACTGAGGCTTAAGAGATCACCTACTTGCTTTGCTCAATACAGGGTATCTAATTTTTTTTTTTTTTTGGGGTCACACTCAGAGATGCTCATAGATTTCTCCTGGTTCTACACTCAGGAATTATTCCTGGTGGTCCTAGGGGACCATATGGGATGCTGGGAATCGAACCCAGCACAGCCTTGTGCAAGGCAAAGACCCTACCTATTGGACTATTGCTTTGGTGCAGGACATCTAAATTTAAACTAAGAAAAATTAAATAGAAAATGTTTTAAATTTGTTTCCTCTCTGTTTTTTTTTTTTTGGGGAGGTCACACCCGGCAATTCTCAGGGGTTTCTCCTGGCTCTGCACTCAGGAATTACTCCCGGTGGTGCTCAAGGAACCATATGGGATGCCAGGGATTGAACCTGGGCCAGGCATGGGCCGGCCGCATGCAAGGCAAACGCCCTACCCGCTGGACTACCACTCTGGCCCTGTTTCCTCTCTTTTGGGTTAATCCTATTTCAAGGGCTTGCTGGCCACACGTGCCGGTGGCATCATATTTAAAGTGCAGGAGCAGCTCGTATCCATCATCACAGAACTTCCTGTCAGTTTGAGCTAGTAAGATAAAATCATTCACTTCAAAAGTGAGGAAAAGATGAAATGCTTCATGTAAGGGATATGACAGGGTATGAATGAGACCCAGTTTTTTCAGATTTGAAAACTACTCTGTTGTTATCACATTATAGGAGATGCCATTTACAATCCTGAGGAGTGGAGGCAGGGATATAGTTCAATGCCTGAGTCCTTGAGACCCCAGTCTTGATCCCTAGCAGTACCAAGTGTTCCTGAGCACTGCAAGGTTCAGCCATGAGACTCACACAGCAGGGATGAACATTGTTCAGAGTGGTCCCAGCACCCACTCAGCATAATAATAAGATGCTGAGGTGGCATGGGGTGATTCTCAATAGATATACATCATCTTATGCCAGCATAGAGGAATATGGAGAGTCAGGATGAAGGAGAGGAAAGAGGGTCTGGGATGATGCTGAGCATGAATCAAGGGCTAGATTAATCTCCTGGTCTGATGTATTCTTAAGGCTGAACCAGAGCTGGGATGGTCCCAGAAGGAATGAAATGAGCCGAGAGTGTCGGGAACGCCGCCAGGGTCCCCGACAGTGCCGGGAAGCAAGTTCCCTTCTACCTCTGAAGCCGGCGGGAATGGATGAAGACTCAGGAATCCGATGCAGTTTTAAAAGGCTTACTTATCACAGGTTCTGGCATACAAATCAGCAATAGGAAGAACCCTGTGCTTAGGATTCCCAGGTAGAATCCCAGCCATGTGTAGGCCAAGATGACAGCCACCATGTGTTAAGGCCCTGTAAAAGGAGACAAAGACAAGACTCCCAAGAAGAGTGCAAACCCCAAAAGAGAACCCAAGAAGAGAGAGCAAGAGAGGAAACAGCCTAGTTTTATACCCCTGCAACTCAGACCTCCCACTATTATGGGAAGCAGGGAGGGTCAAATGCCCTCAGGTAATTTCTCCCAGCACCTCACCTAGGCCCTTTTATATGCTAATGTTTTGAGCCAAGATCTGCCTGGAAATGCCTTTATAGGGTAGAGAAGGGGGTTTCTGAGATGGCAAACCTCTGTACCAAAGACTGTACTAATGCCAGTTAAATATTTCTCCAAGCCTTCACAAGAGTCTCGTCTACTTCACGGTAGTTTTGTATTTTAGTTGCCTTTGAGTTATCAGGGAGGCATGCTTGCTTGCTTGGAGGCAAACAGCATTTCTCTCTGGTCTAATTGCTTAGAGATCCAACGTGGCCAGGCAAATATGCTGGTAAGATCTAGCTAGTCCCATGATGATTGTGGTAGCATGGAAGAATATTTATACCAGTCAGTACAGAATACATGGTCAGATAAACTGCCACATTTAAACTACTCCCCTGTCTACAAAGTGATCTGCAGGAGGCAATCCAGGGCAGATGCAGAGGCTTTTAGGCTTTTAGGTATCCTGCAACACGGAGTAGCACAAATTGTCGGGTACCAAGCAAAGGAACTGTTAGAGCAGATTGGAGAACTCTAACAATGGAAGTCAGATGTTTCTGAGACAGCTTTTCACCCCATCTTGTCTTGACCCCTGAGCATGTGCTCTGCTTACTGGAGGGAGTGGTGTTGTTCTGTGGCTGTTAACTTCTGCCTTAAGCTCACATCTATGAGATTTGGTTAAAGTATTTTAACCCATTGTGTAAACATAGGCCAGATATAGGGTAAAGGTTTTGTTTGCTTTTGCTGCAGTAGCTGTAGAGCTGAGCCAGAGATGTATAGGATTGGACCTGTACATCTCAGATCTCCAGCACTCAGATCATGGCCTCTCACTTACCTCAGTAATTTCAACGATGAAATGGGACAGCAGTCACCTAGGATTCCCTATCAAGGTTGTGGAGGGGCTCAGATGAAGTAACATTCAAAACAGTTATGGGTAAGGCAGAGAGCTCTGTACAAGGTAGTTATTTAGTCCTTTTCTTTGTTATCATTTTCTTACTCGGCACCTCTCTTATAGATATTACGGTACTGAAGTCTCGGTGGCCCACCATTACCAAAGTTTACCAGATGAATGTGCCCCTCCCTCCCTGCAAGATTTTAAACAAGATTGTGTTTAAACAATTGATGCATCTACCTAATATCCTTATTTGAAGATGATCTAGTCACAGCCTATGTGGTTTTGTAAGCCAGCAAAGAATAGTTAAATGGTTCAATTAGCTCCTTGAGGAGATACATAGTGCTTGAGATATGCCAAATAAGCAGCATGCAACCACTGTGGGGAGAAAAGAAGTCAGGGAAGACACAGCTTCCTGCAGAGCCAGATGTACTTCGCAGTTTCCTCTTGCTTTTTCCCAATAGCAGTGCTCAGGGGGATAAACTTTACTTAACCTAATTAATTTTAATCACAGCTTTCAAATCTCATACTGTGAAAAGAATTACAAATTGGAATACATTAATAGAAGCCATAGTTTATGCTGCAAGCTAATCATGAAATGTGCATTTACATTTTCTGCATGAGTTTGCAATTACCATTAAAATAAAATTCTGTTATGTCCTTTTAAATTGCCAAAATGTGAAGAGCAGATTGAGCCGGGCCCATTTTTGTGCTAAATTACTAGAAGCACGTCTAAATTTCCAAGAATTAGACGGCTTCCTCCATTTGAGCCGCAGCGGCGAGGAATGATTTCCAGTCAGCTGCTCTAAGCAATTTCCGTTTTAAAATAATAATCTTTTAGGTTGATTGTGCAAATGTCTCACCTGCTTTAAAGAGTCGTCCTTTTAGGCTTAGTGGGGAGGCGAAATGACAGAGCTGTAAAATTATGTGTGTGTACATATATCTGCACAAGTGGAGGTGTGTGGATAACTATGAATATTGTTTCTCCTTTACGTGGCTTGTGGGAGTTTAAGGATGTAGTCAGGTACGATGATGGACTACTTCCCCAAAGGAGCTGAGGGTAGTTCAGAGGAAAGAAAGAGGGTGTACAAGAGTTTTATTTTATTTTTATAACTGACTCACCATGAGGTACACAGTTACTAAGTTGTTCATTGTTCATGATTTAGTTTCAGTCATACAATGTTCCAACACCCACCACTGCAACAATCTGCATTTCCTGCCACAAATGTCCCAGTTTCCCTCTGGCCCCTTCCCTTCTTCCATCCCCCAGCTCTCACACTCTTCTCTTTCTTTTTAAACACTGTTTTGTTTTGGCTATACCCAGAAATGCTCAGGACTTAACTCCTGCCTCTGCACTCATGGTTGACTCCTGACGGACTTAGGGTGACATGTGCCAGGACTGAACCCTGGTTGGCTGCATGCAAAGCAAGCACCTTACTCACTGTCACTATCACTAACACTATCACTCTGGCTCACAATCCTCTGGCTCCAGATGTAATATTCAATAAAGAATTCCTTCCCAACTTAAAGAGAATGGCAAGGCATGTGTGGAATTACTTCTTTGCTTCTTTGCATGAGGTCTAGGCAGTACTTTTTACATCCTTTCACATTCTTGCTCTGTCCTTGCAGTAACAGGACAGAGGCAAGTGGGACGGGGTACTGGTTTCTATCAGTGAGAAGCCAGAGGAGTGTTAGTGAGGGGGAAACTGGCTCTTTCAACTCCAGTCTGAATCTCTCTCTCTCTCTCTCTCTCTCTCTCTCTCTCTCTCTCTCTCTCTCTCTCTTCGTTCTCTCTCTCCTTCAGTTCCTGACACCTATAAACTTTTGAACTATGTTCCAGCAGTGAGGAATGAGGCAAATAGCATCCTGATATGTAATTCTTGTTTATGGTGGGATGAATATTTCTCCACAGTAAATAACCTGGGTCGCTTGGCCTAGCTCACTGAGGCCTTGGTTTTCTGGTATTATTTCCTGTGTGATTATGTCTGAGAATGTTCCCCATGCACAGAAGGAACCCCCAAGAACAATATTAATAGCATAGTAGCTACCGATTCTGACCTTTCACTAAGGGGTTACCCCTTTTAGATTTGGCACAGAGGAGGAATAAAAGCTGCACAATTATGCATGTGTCCGCATCCACACACATGGCGGCACGAGGGCCTGCATCTTGTCAGCTGACAGCACTTCTTGTTTAGTTCCATGTCCCCTTTATACTAAATTCCATGTCCTGTTTTCTACTAAATTATGTTTATGCCAAAATTCATCCAAGGTGGCCTTAATATGCTAACCAAGTGGTTTGCCTACCTCTATACCTGCCAAGCTCTTGAGCGGACTGGTCAGGCTTAGAGCCCAGGTGCTATACTGTCTTAAGGACAGTGGGCAGTGTGTGTCCCTGGGAGCCCTGGTGTGGGCTGTGGTGTCACAGAGCAACTACAGAGCTTCACAACGCTGCTCTGTGCTGGGCTTGGGGGGGGGGAAGAAAGGAACAAGGGAACATGTGTGCCCAGTATGAGTGTGTCTGTGATGCAGGGTCAGCATGAGGCGGTCTCGCCCATGGGGCTGCCAGGACCTTGACCTGCTCCCACTTCCCCTCTTTTCCCCGCATGTCCCTCTGCGTCTGGCATAGCTCCCATTGCAGGTCATGTTCTGAGTGTTGGTCCATTCCGCTGGTTCATTCTCCCTCCTTCCTCTCCATGTCTCTCCTCTGAATCTAGACTTTGGACCCAAACATCCTCCCAGACCCAAGGATCTGAATTCCTGCAGGGATAGGTCTGCCTGCTTGTGCAAGGGGGTTGGGAGGAGGGCCAGGTAGTTTCTTCCAGGTCTGCCCAGGTGGGTACAAGATCAATACTGGTCACCTGTACATGAACCCTTCATCCTCCAAGAGTGGTTGGTCTGAGAATTTCCAACATTGGCATCACCCAAGAGCTGCTTAGAAACATGAAAAGCACAACCTACAACTGTAACAAGCTCTCTAGTGACTTGTAAGGATGCCACAGTTTGAGAAGCGCTGGAACTGGCCACAGACCACCTTCTTTGAGCTCAGATTCTTCCTTTACAGGGGCTAGAAACGCAGGGCATTTGCGTCACTCTCTGCAGGCTGCAGGCACGCAGTCCAAGTATACACCTCTGTGAGGACTTAAAATTAATATTTAAATAAAACAAAATGTACGTTAAAATATTTTTTATTCTTTTTGGGTTTTGGTCCACACTCAGCTATCCTCAGGACTTATTCCTGGCTCTGCTCTCAGGGGGTCACTCCTGGCTGGTTTGGGGACCATCTGGGATACTGAGATTGAACCTGGGTAGGCTGCATGCGAGACAAATGCCCTATGTGCTGTACTATCTCTCTGGCCCTCCACATTAATTTCTGTAGAAATTTTTTTCAATTCTTTCTAGTTGATCTAAAATACTTTGAACCTTTCCCCAAGGCCCATATACAGAAACTGACCGCTTGCTCCAACCATTCAATAAAGTCTCAATTTATGTTTAAGTTTAGATCTCTAAATCTAAATTTAGATTATGATGAAATCTGGTAGATGATGGTGAAGTTCAGAACTTCCAGCTTTGTGTTTTGCTTATTAGGAATGCTAAAATAATAAAGGGTAGGATTATGTCACTTTTACCATGTAGACCACATTTACCCTGGTCATCTCTATGTATGAAAGCAGATTTGTTCACAGGCAAATACACATACATGCTTATTCGCAGGCCTGCATATACACAAACATTTGTACGTGAGCATCCATGTCACACACATACACACACACATACACACACACAAGATCACACCATTCCCACCCTTGGATCCGGGCTGTATTATCTCTGCCTGGGATGTCCTTCATACCCTTCATTGACACAACATTTCAAATTGAGTGATTGTGTATTTCTCTTGTCCCCGAATCACACGACAGCATTCCTTTATGGCTCTTTCATATCCCTGAAACAAGAATCCAGTTGCAGCTTGGAATGATGAAATGAAATAAGATAGTTGCCTTGCATGTGACCAACTGAAGTTTAATTCCCCAGCACCGCACATGGTTCCCCAGAGCACTGCCAGGAGGGACTCTAAGCACAGAGCCAGAGCCAGGAGCAAGCGTTGTTGGAACACCGCTGGGTATGTCCTAAAAACAAAACAAATTTTAGTTGGACTTATTCATTTTTTTTATTTTCTTATTTTTCTTATTCATCTTTTCCCCCTCTGGTCCCTAGAGCCACATCTTCAGTACCAAATGCTGAATGCCTTAAGCATCATGGGGAAAGACTGAGCTTGTTCTGGTGGCTTGGCATTTTGTCCTTGGAAGTTTAATCAGAATCAAATAAAATTACTGCAGGCCCAAAGCATTTGAAAGAAAACACTGTAAAACCTTGCAACCCAAGTGGAATAAAAACAGATCAAAGGGAAATGAGATGGCAATTTTATTTTTCTAAACCCTGCAGTGGCTCTTTAATTAGACTATTTTCTTCTTGTTCAAGTGTGGAACTACTGGGGGACATGGGAGAGACTGTCTGTCCTCATATGTGATCACAGCCTATGGCTCAGCCTTGGTGAGGAAGGCAGAGTGTGCCCAGCCAGGCTGGCGCTGGGCTGGCCTGTCCCAGGCAAGGAGCCCTCATCCTGCCGCACCGTGCCCCCACATTACTAACTAAGTGTGAGGCTGGATAAGAGGCCCTGAGCATAAACAACGGCTGGAACCCACATGGTTTTTACCCAGCCCCCCCCCCACATAAAATTCTGCATTAGGGGGTCCTTCTCACATGTTAGCAGAAACTTTTTTTTTTTCCTTCTTGGAATTTAATCCCCTTGACAAACATTTTACTTCTAACCCCAAAGCTCCCCATTTACAGCTGGATTGTACCACATCTGTCTGAGGCTTCCGCTTTGGGAAGTCACTCATCAGGAAAGCTTTTGGAACCAAATCGAGCAATGACTCAGTTCAGGGCTGCCTGCTTCTGATTTTGCTTGTGACGAATGGTAAGGAAATCTACAGCCAGAACTATATCACAAAAGAAAATGTATGTGGATAAAAAAAGGGGGAATACATAGGAGAATATCAAATGCCCAAAGGCAATAAAAAGAAAAGCAGGAAAACTGTTCTTTAGTGGGAAGCTTGGCATGGGGGCAGGAGTGAGGGGATAAGTTAAAGAAGGGAACACTGGGACAATGGGGGAGTGCCTGCCTCAGAGGCTGGCTGGGTGGGTGGGGGCTGGAGGGAAATTGGGACACTGGCGAGGGTAGTGGGCACTGGTGAAAAAGAATAATCTTGGAACACTGTTGTAACTCAATTTTATCATACATCTTTGAAACTTTGTAATTCAAGGTTATTTAATATAAAAAGAGAAATAATCAGATAAGGCACTTAGAAACTGCCAGCCCAGATTTAATCTTTACCACTGTATATGATCCTTCAACACTCCCCAGCCCCAGGAGGGATCCCTGAGCACAGAGTCAAGAATAAGCTCTGAGCAATACCAGGTGTGGCCCAAAGCAAAGAAAAAGTAAAAATTTCATTTAAAAAAAGTTGAGTGTTCCTTTTCTTTTCTTCTCTTTCTTCTTCATTTTTCTTTCTCTTTTTTTAAATGGAATCACCATGACATACCCAGTTACAAAATTTTTGTGTTTCAGTCATGCAATGCTTCAGGCCCATCTCTTCACCAGTGTTTAATTTCCTCCACCAATGTTCCCAGTTTCTTTCCCACCCCTAAGTGTTTATTTATTTATTTATTTATTTTTATTTATTTATTTGCTTATTCATTTATTTGCTTTGGGGGTCACACCTGGCAATGCTCAGGGGTTACTCCTGGCTCTACACTCAGGAATTACTCCTGGCAGTCATCAGGGGATCAAATAGGATGCTGGGGATCAAACCCAGATCAGCTGTGGCAAGACAAATGCCCTACCCGCTGTACTGTCACTCCATCCCCAAGTACTTATTTTTTTTAACTATTTAGCTTTATGAAAACCTATTGCATTATTTTTCTTTTTTCCCATTTCATAGCCAAATGAAAAGCAGCAATATATTGAAGTAGCTTTTGGGAATCACTGATTTTGTTAATCTCTAATCCATGAAATTTGATGGAACCCCAGTTCCAGGTCTGAGCGGCAGCTCACCAGTCAGCAATCCTCACCTGCCTCATCATCATTCCCATTTCCACAGCTGGAGAGGCAACTTGCTCCAGAAACTTCCAGTTGGTGGGTTATACTTCTGCTTTAAATTCATTAGTGAAGGAAGATGGAGAGCCAAGAAAGTGTTGTGTGTTTTATCAACTGACTATGGGAAAGACTAAGTCAAACAAAGTTTGAGGGGCCAGGGTTAGCTCAGCAGTAGAGCATAGGCCTCAAATGTATGAGTCAGGCTCCATTCCACTCAGGTTCAGGCTGAGTGTCCTGTAGTGGATACTTCAAGCTGAGTATACTGTGGAGTCTCCTGTGGCGGATACTGCGGGCTGAGTATATGTAGAGTATCCTGTGGTAGATGCTTCAAGTTGAGTATACTTTTTTAGAATCTCTTGTAGTATATCCCTACTCTTATATTTTGCTTGCACAAGAAAGAGAAAAATGGGACGGAGTGATAGCACAGGGGTAGGGCATTTGTCTTGTACGTGGCTGACCGAGTTTGGTCCTTGGCATCCGGTATGTCCCCTGAGCACCATGAGGAGAAATTCCTGAGTGCAGGGCCAGGAGTAACCCCTGAGCATTGCCATGTGGGAAGGAAGGAAGGAAGGAAGGAAGGAAGGAAGGAAGGAAGGAAGGAAGGAAGGAAGGAAGGAAGGAAGGAAGGAAGGAAGGAAGGGAAGGAAGGAAGGAAGGGAAGGAAGGAAGGAAGAAAGGAAGGAAGGAAGGAAGGAAGGAAGGAGAAGGAAGGAAGGAAGGAAGGAAGGAAGGAAGGAAGGAAGGAAGGAAGGGAAGGAAGGAGAAAGGAAGGAAGGGAAGGAAGGAAGGAAGGAAGGAAGGAAGGAAGGAAGAAGGAAGGAAGGAAGGAAGGAAGGAAAGGAAGGAAAGGAAGGAAGGAAGGAAGAAAGGAAGAAGGAAGGAAGGAAGGAGAAGGAAGGAAGGAAGGAAGGAAGGAAAGGAAGAAAGGAAGGAAAGGAAAGGAAGGAAAGGAAAAGGAAGGAAGGAAGGAAGGAAGGAAGGAAGGAAGGAAAGGAAGGAAGAGGAAGGAGGAGGGAGGAAGAAAGGAAGGAAGGAGGGAAGGAAGGAAGGAAGGAAGAAGGGAAAGGAAGGAGAGGAGGGAGAAGGGAGGAAGGGGAAGAGGAGGAAGGAAGGAAGGAGAAGGAGGGAGAAGGAGGAAGGAGGGAGGGAGGGAGGAAGGGAGGAGGAGAGGAGGAGGAAGGAAGGAGGAAGGAGGAAGGAAAGGAGGAAGGAAGGAAGAAGGGAGGGAGGAAGGAAGGGAGGAAGGAAAGAAGAAAGGAAGGAAGGGAGGAAGGAAGGAAGAGGGAGGAGGAGGGAAGGAAGGAAGGAGGAAGGAAGGAAGGAAGGGAGGGAGGAGGGAGGGAGAGAGGGAGGGAGGGAGGGAAGAAAGAAAGAAAGAAAGAAAGAAAGAAAAGAAAAGAAAGAAAGAAAGAAAGAAAAGAAAGAAAGAAAGAAAGAAAGAAAGAAAGAAAGAAAGAAAGAAAGAAAAGAAAGAAAGAAAGAAAGAAAGAAAAGAAAGAGAAAGAAAGAAAGAAAGAAAGAAAGAAAGAAAGAAGAAAGAAGAAAGAAAGAAAGAAAGAAAAGAAAGAAAGAAAAGAAAGAAAGAAAGAAAGAAAAGGAAGGAAGGAAGAAGGAAGAAAGAAAGAATATATATAATATATATAATTTCAGGACAAACATGAACCAGGGGCATCCATCTATGCTACAGGGACTTTAAAACACCAAGTTCTGTATCTTGAGGGCAGAGCATGGAGAGGGACCAGAGACATAGGAACCTGGAGAGGGGTTAACTCACTTGCCTGGCAGACAGTCAACCCAGGCTTGATCCCTGGCACTCTGTGTAGTGCCCAGAGTTCCACCAGGAGTGATCCCTGAGCACAGAACCAGGAATAAAACCTGGGCATGGGTGGGTGTGGCCCAACATTCTCCCCAATACATACAACATAAGATTTCCTATTTTAACCATGTTCTGTGGTAGTAAATATGGTTGCATTTGTGGGCAACCATATCACTGTCTGCATCCAGAACTTTCTATCTCTCCAAACTGAAAGTCCCTGAACATGTAACACTCACTTCCCCATCTCACCTCTCCTCAGTCCCACTTCTAGTTCCGGTCTCTATGATATTATGTGGTACTACATATACTGGTATCATACTGTATTTGCCTTCTTAGGGCTAGCTTTGATTACTTAACATTTTGTCTTTCAGGGTTAATCATATTATAACTTGAATCAGAATTTTTATGCCTTTAAAGCATTTGTTAAAATAGGAGCTATGTAACTGTATTTCTCACGGTGGTATAATAAAAATTAAAAATAAATAAATAAAATAGGGGTTATAGGAAAGAATCCTGGTGGAGGTAGGAACATGCAGTGTTCTGACAGGGATTGAAGTCTGGGCCTCACACGCTTGCACACAGGTTAGGTGTGCACTAAAATTCTTTTCTAAAATTCTGTTGTACATTTATTTCACATTTTGTTTACCTTGTGCACTTGGTTCGCCTCCCGCTTATAGCAGTTGTGAAAAATATTCCCCAAATGTGAGTGTACAATTATCTGTTTGAGCCCTCAGTTATTTTAGAAATGTTTCCAGAAGTAGAATTGCTTCATCATGTGGTAATTAAAAAATCTTTTTTTTCAGGTACTGCCATACTATTTTCTACTATTGCCACACCATTTTGCTTCCCTGCCAGCAATTTCTCCATTTCTTCTCCTATACTTGCTACTTTTTGACTTTTTAAAATTCTAACAACATCTATTTCAGGGGTGTGGTGTGGTACCAATTATACCTATGTACCTAATTTTGGTTTGTATTTTCCCAAGGATTGATATTAAACATCATTTCATGTACTTGTTGGCCAATTTTTTGGGAAAACATTTTTGTCTTTTTTACTGAGTTATTTAAGATGTTTTGTTCAGTTTGCTTGTACCAAGCCGTGTGGCTCTACAGCATGTGACAGGACATATTGAGATATTACTGGTGCCCGCTCTAGCAAATAGATGATTAACGGGAAGATCGTGATCGTGGGGGTGATCGCCTTTTTTACTGAGTTATTTAAGACGTTTTGTTCAGTTTGCTTGTATATATTCTCTTAAATATTTTTCTTGTCTTTTTTTACTGAGTTATTTAAGACGTTTTGTTCAGTTTGCTTGTATATATTCTCTTAAATGTGTGTGTGTGTGTGTGTGTGTGTGTGTGTGTGTGTTTCATCAAGTCACCATGTTACAGGGCTGTTCTTGGTCAGGTTTCAGTAAGGCAATGTACCAACACCCATCCCTCACGAGTGTACATTTTCCCTCCTGTCTGTCTCTGTGGCAGATTAAATATATCTTTTAAAGATATAGTCAGGAGCAGAGGGTAACAGCCAATGGAATGTTGTTACCACACAGGGATCAGAGCAATAGTACAGCAGGGAGGACGGTTGCCTTGCACACAGCTGACTCAGGTTTGAGCCCTGGAATCCCATATGGTCCCTCAAGCGCTGCCAAGAGCGATTCCAGAACGCAGAGCCAGGAGTAAGCCCGGAGCTTTGCCAGGAGTGGCCCTGAAACAATACAACCCCCCACCCCAAAAATGACTGTCACTGTAGAGAGGGGGGAGTTGAGCTGACAATGTCAATCCTCGTTGCCTTTTAAGTCCTTGTGCTGGAGGGTGTCCTGCGCCCCAGCATGTGTCATTAATTGGATAAAGGGAAAAAAAGATTAAAGAAAGCATATTTTACTTAAGTGTTTTAAAATACCTAAGTTAAGTTTTTTTTAAATAGTACCAGCTAGAAAATAAAAGCTGATTCTGCAAGCACATTTGATCAGTACAATTTTAATGAGGAGGAAACTTGCCCTCATTGTTGTTGCTGCAGATCCTTGGCCCCGTCTTCCCCGGCCCCTCCTCCCCCTGCAAAGAGCGCTGACTGGGAGAGGAGCGGGCTCTCTTTTAAGAGACTATTTGTTTCCATGGTAACTTGCCTTCTTCATCTTCAGAGTTGTAAACTGGGAAATTCTATTAAAGGCTTAGCCAGGCAGTTGCTTTTGAAATGGTGTCTGATATAAGCTGCCGGCTTCATTCACCTTTGCTGCCCAATAACCTTTCAAATGTGGTGATTCTGTTTCCAGCAGATGGAGGGAGTCAAATGAGACAATGTGAAACTGATGAGAAGGGCTGGGATTGGCGCCGCTGAGCACGTGGGGCAGGTAGAGCTCTGCGGGACTTGCTTGGTAGCGCCCCAGGGAGTCCGCGATGTGTGTGGCCCAAGGTCATCTCAGCCCTGGTCCAGGCAGCTGCAGAGCCCCATAAGGCAGGTGAAGCTGCTTGGAGATGCTTTGTGGGGTAGATGTCAGCTGGACAAGAAATAGGAGCGATCTCTGTTATCCAAGATGACTTTGATTGTTAATGGATTTCAAGTTTTAGCTGTGAAATTGGGATATGGCTTTGATTCTATCCCTGCTGTGAAAACAACTGTAGTTCAAATCAGTGCAAATAGAGCAAAAAGCCAAATTACCCGGGCTGATGGTTTTAATTTTTTCCAGTGCCAACTATGCTTGTAAAGCTGCATTTATTGATTCTTGGACTAGAAGGTTTCATAGCAGAGGTTATTGACCAGCGAGAGGGATAAGCATGGAATCTATGCTGGTTTTTCTTTTATCTCCCTGGACCTGCAAATAGGTGATATTTAAATCATTTAGAAACACAGAAAATATTCCAGAAACACTTTTTTTTTTCTATTCAGGCTGTTGAGCTGCTTTTCTTTTGCATGTAACTTCATCTGATTATATTAAAAGTTAGCAATTGATGTTTTCCCTTTGGGATTAAAAAATATTTATTTGGGTCACTGAGAGAATACAGTGGATAGGACACTTGCTTTGCGGCAGCTGCCCTAGGCTCAGTGCCTGGCACCATTGTTGTTCCCCTTGCACCATCAGGAATAATCCTGAGCATAGAGCCAGGAGTAAGTCCTGGCTCCAAACCTTGTTTCCTCTTTGTTTTGGGGATGACTAGAAGGATTGTGCTTTGCTGTTGATCACAATCAGCAGTATTACCCAGATTGTACTTAGTATGGGGGTAGGGGATTAGGGATCAAATTTGGCTTCATGCCTGCAAAGCAGGTATTCCATTACTAGGTTTTCTTTTCTTTTTTGAGGAGGAAGATTTGTGACCCCACTTACCACCCCAAGTGTTCAGGGACTATTCCTGGCTCTGTTCAGGAAAGATTTCTAATGGTGGTGCTCATTGGACTATCGTGGTACCTGGGATTTAAACTGGGTCAGTGAGATAGCTCAAACAATATGTTTTATTGATATGTATTTTGCCACAGTGGAAACATTAGGAATCTTCCCATAGTAAAACATGGAAGTTTCTGCCATAACTAGGAAAAAACAAATTTAGCAAAATCCCAATTAGATGACAGTCTTCAGCAGGAATCCACTCTCTGCCAGTGCCCTGGTCAGCTGTACTGACAAGGCATAATTAGAAGATAGAAACTAAGTACTTGAAATTTTTGCTAAATATACAGTAAAATGGACAGTCAAGAGAATTGACATATCTATGAATTCATATAGTTACTGTTTTATTTCTTTATTTTAATTTTTTTCTGAGTAGGGAGTGGTTTGGGTCATACTTGGTGATTTTTCAGGGGTTTCTTTTTGGCTCTGGTCTCTGGGGTGACTACAGTGCTCAGGAAACCATGTGGTGCTGAATTCAATTCGGCCAGCAAAGCAAAAGCCCCATATTAGTTCTCTGATCCACCTTCTGTGTGTCGAGTGAAAATTCTTAGCATATACCTTCTCAGCAAATTTAAAATATATGATACAGTATTTTCAACTGTAATCACTAGACTGTAGATTAGGTCCCTAAAACCAAATCATCTTATAAGTGAAACTTTGTACAGTTTGAGCAATATCTCCCATGTCCCTCTTCTCTCCCAGGTGCGACCATCATCCTTCTAGTCTCCACTTCCAGGCCATGCAGTGTGGGGGCTTGTAATACTTATGTCTTCATGTACATTGGCCTTCATGTATTTCACTTACTATGAAGTCCTTCTGGTTCATCCATGCTGTTGCAATGAAATCGTTTTCTACTTTGTTGGGGGTTGAGGGTTAATTTATAGGCCACGTCTGGAGGTGGTCAGTGGCTATTCCTGGCTCTCTGTTTACAAGTGACCCTGGCAAGGCTCAGGGATTCAACCCGAACATGTAAGGCAGAAGCCTTATTTCCTGTACTATCTCTCTGACCCTCTACTTTTTAAAAGGTGAAATAAAACTCCGCTGCATGTATGCACCTTTTCATTACCCATATAAGTGGACAGTTAACTTATTTCCTTGTTTGACCGCTACCAATGATGCTGGGAAGAACATGTAAGAGGTGGATATTTTAGTTTCTGGCTCCTAGCTTTCCAGGAAGATTCCCCTCATTCCTAAACCTAGAGCACAGCCTTGCCAAATACTTGAAATTTTATTATATTCAGTTATTTGGGAAGCTCCTGAGCAGTGCTCAGGAGGTCCTGGGCCCCACTGGTGATTCAGTGTAAGGACTGGAGAGCACAGTGATTCTCTGCCCTGTGATCCAGGTGTACCCGGACCGGGGATGCAGTGATGCCCAGCCCTGGGATCCGGGGGTACCGGACCTGAGGATGCAGTGATGCCCATCCCTGTGATCCCAGGGGTACCTGGACCGAGGATGCAGTGATGCCCAGCTCTGTGATC
The DNA here is from genome assembly GCA_021461705.1 of Cryptotis parvus. NCBI lineage: Eukaryota > Metazoa > Chordata > Mammalia > Eulipotyphla > Soricidae > Cryptotis > Cryptotis parvus. Next base: position 207,339 of record JAJIBD010003173.1, on the reverse strand, counting down.
CCGGGAGTACCGGACCCGAGGATGCAGTGATGCCCAGCCCTGTGATCCCAGGGGTACCTGGACCCGAAGATGCAGTGATGCCCAGCCCTGTGATCCCAGGGGTACCTGGACCCGAGGATGCAGTGATGCCCAGCTCTGTGATCCCAGGAGTACCCGGACCGAGGATGCAGTGATGCCCAGCCCTGTGATCCCAGGGGTACCCGGACCCAAAGATGCAGTGATGCCCAGCCCTGTGATCCCGGGGGTACCTGGACCACCCTGATGTGCTGGAGCCTTTAGAGCAACACTTGGGGGCCAGAACGATAGTCCAGCAGGAAGGGCATTTGTCCTGCATGCGGCTGACCAGTTCGATTCCCTGGCATCCCCTATGGTCCCCTGAGCACCACCATGAGTAATTCCTGAGTGCCGAGCCAGGAGTAACCCTGAGCATTGCTGGGGGGGACCCAAAAAAAAAAAAAAGGAGCCACACATGGCAGTGCTCAGGGGACCTTCCATGGTGCACCAGTGTTCAATCCCTGGTGGATGTCATAACCAAGAGGATATAGCAGACAGTCACTGCAGCTAACAGTAAGAAAAAGGAAGTGCAAGGAAAAGGAGCAATTTTAAAAATGTTTATTTCCTGGCCAGGTAGTACATGGGATAAGGTGCTTTTCTTATACTTGGCCAGTTCTGGTTTGAATGCCTGGCACTATAAATGGTCTCCAGAGCACCACCGGGTGTGATTCCTGGGCACAGAGCCAGCAGTGAAACCTGAGCACTGCCAGGTGTGGCCCTATCCATACTTCTCCCATGAAATGAATGTTTCTTTCCATATTATTCAGTCACTTGGTGTTGCTCGGGCGGGCACCAGTAACATCTCCATTCATTGGGAATAAGGTCCATTATTGTTACTGTTTTTGACATATGGAATACACCACGGGCAGCTTGCCAGGCTCTGCCATGGATCTGGGTTCATCCCAGGGGGCCTGTCTCCTGTCTGCCAACTGCCAACGCAGCTGGGCATCATAGCCATACCTGCAACACTTCAAGGGATAGGAAAGCTTGTCATTATAAGTTATAATTCATGTTATATATTTCTAAAATTATATGTTTAAGAACTTATATATTTATATACAATCTTATATATTTCTTAAATTTATTAATAACATTTTATTGATTTATTTGCTTTGAATCTGTCCTTTTCCTTCTAATTTCAACTTTGAGAGAGTTATTCTGATTTCAACTTTGAAGAGAGTTATTCAACATATCAGAGGTCATATTAAATTTGCACAAAAAAATGAGAGTTGAAAATGTTCTAAGATCATGACAAAGACAAAAGATGTTTATTTATGTATTCTTACTCAACACAGTTATATTATTCAGTACCTAATACATTTTTCTTACAATGTTTACTGCAGCATGATCTTTGCCAGAGTTGGTGGACCCCCAGGATCCTAATCACTTGTTCCTTCATGTACAGAGGACAGGTGGTAGTTTTCTAATTAGGGGAACACAGTGCTGACATTTGGGAGTTTGTTTTGGGAATGCACATTTCTGAAGCTCCAGTAGCCTTAGGAACCTTGGTCTGGTTGTCATGGTTTTTGATCATGAAGAAAAATAGCCTCCTAAATGCCTTGGCTTCAGCCAAGAAATAAATCAATCCCCCTACCAAAGCAAAGGAAAAGAGAAAATATCCTTGCCTCAAAAGCTCTAACCTCATTTTTATATCATTGAAAGACTTGCTGGATCAGAAAAAGTTAAAATCTGGGAGAATTTGGGACTGGGTTAGATTACTGTCATCCTAGTGGTACAGTCAGAGCCAGATCAGCCATGAGAAGATCCTTTGATCATGTCACCGACGGGTCCACACTCTACTGTGTGGATACAATTGAGCCATATCACTCAGAGGACCCAGGCTGGAGCATGATGTTGGGTCAAAACATTCTTATGATCTCCTGTTGGCAGTGCTCCCTTTGAGGATGATGGGAAAGCTGAGTGCTCCTTGCAGAGGGGCAGTCATTGCTTTCTTCTGGGGTGTCTGCAATGTTTAGGGGAGTGAGGGGGCAGCCCAACAAGGTCATTTCCACTCTTCGTGCTCTTTTGCTGTCACTGTCCTCTTTGTTACCAACTTCACACCTGTCCTGTTTGGAAGGTGGGGCAAAGGTGGGGCCTGCTTTCTCAAAGCAAAAGTCTCTGGAAAGTGACTTTTCCTCTGACAGTCCCCACAGACCCCTCTGCACTGTTCAGCAGCTTTTTGTAGGTCTCTTGCCATTTTGAGCTGTAAGAAAAGCTTGAAATGCATATTTTGCATTTTCTAGCCTCTATAGCAGGGCTTGAGGGGCAGGGAAGGGAGACAACATCTACTATCTAGTGGAGATAATGGTTTCCCCAAATTCTTTTCACATCCCTCTTTTCCTTTCCCCCTTCATTTGCTCTCCTTCCCTCTCCCTTGTCAGAAGTACATTGCCTGTAACTTTTCTGGCTTCTTTAGGGAAAAGAAAGATTGGTTTAGGCATAGATTTATTCTCCAGGGTCAGGTCTGAGGGCACATGAACCCCGGTTATGCACCTCATAGCCCACAGTGAGGGGTGGCACCAACTGTGGCAGATTTAGCCCGAAAGGGTGCTTCTCCACGCCACGCTGAGTGCTGCCCAGCGCCCCGCAGAGACCATGGAGATGCTGACTGCTATTCTCCGTGCCTTGCGTTTACTCTTACCCCAAGTTAGGCTTTCAGATAGAAAAGGAAAATGACACCAGAGCAAGAGAAAGAGGAAGGAGCAATGGCGGCAAAGAATGTACTTACACGTCAAGAGGCGGTGCCTCGAAAGACAAAAGAGCTTGGTCCTTCGCAGTCTGAAATAATCCAGAAAAATGGTGGAGCAGGAGGGTGACCTGTAGGGCTCTGACCTGAAGTGCCCTCTTGATTGGAAAGAAGAGGCTACAGAAGTGGGCAGATGTCAGAGAAACTAGGGGGCAGACCATGAAAACGAAAGAGAGGAAATCTAGGGAAACCAAGGCCTGGATCAGGAAAGCCATGGGATGAAGGGCTAGTGAAGGGCTAACCTAGCATCCGGTGAAGCATGTTGGGAGCTGGAGGGATTCTGTGGGCAGCAGCAGAATGCTGGTTCTACAGGAGAAAGGGATCAGTTATAAAAAACATGAACAATGATTGGCAGGTGTGAGTGATATATCTGTCAGAGCATCTCTTTTGAAAGGTGATAAATCCACAAGCCAATGACATGTAGGAAAAAGTGGTACACAGGGGAAACGGCTTGATGATAAAGGCATCAACTGAAGACGTGAGCGCAATCATCATAGTGCAATAGTGACTGGTTTCCTCTACAACTGTCATCTAGCTATACTACTAGGAAAGGGTCAGGGGAAACAAGGTTCTGTTGTAAACTTCCTCAATCCTCTACTATTATAATAGTAAACAAAAATTTGTGTATGCAACATTGATACCTCAAGAGAGTGCAGTAGTGGGGCTGGTGAGACAGGACAGCGAATACTTGCCTACAGTGCCATGCGTGGTGCCAGAAGTGATCCCTGAGTGCAGAACCAGGGGTAAGCCTTGAGTACTGACACAAGTGGGGGGGGGAGAGAGAGAGAGAGAGAGAGAGAGAGAGAGAGAGAGAGAGAGAGAGAGAAGAGAGAGACAGAGAGAGAGAGAGAGAGAAGAGAGAGAGAGAGAGAGAGAGGTGCTCATTTTATAGAAGACAAGTGTGGTGGGGCTGGAGAGATAGCACAAGGGTTAAGGCACTTTTCTTGCCAAGTTGATCCAAGTTCAAATCCCAGCACAGTACACGGTCAGGAGGGATCCCTGAGCATAGTTACCGAGTTGCGGTGTGGCCCAATTCCCTACCTCTCCCCTCAGAAGCAAGCTAAGTGCTTTATATTATCTCACAGATGAGAATTCATCGTCATGACATATCCGAGAGGAAGGTAAAGTGCTGATTTCCCCGCTGAGGTGTGTTCTGCAGCTTTGCTCTGACCTGTGGCCAGGTCACCTTGCTTGTGCTGTACAAGCCAGACCCTTAATGAGCTGACCCAGCAGGCAGGAGTGGAGGAGGTGTCAGCATTTCAGGGCTTATTTTGTCCTCTTGTTAAACAGAGTCAACTTCTGTGGAGTTTTAATTAAGCTCAAATTGGGAATGAAGGAGGAGGAGGGATTGGGGAGAAGAGATAAAAGCCCATTCCTTGTTACTGCACGCCTTCTCATACATTACTGCTTACATAGCAATGATCAGCCCCACTCAGCTACTACCCAGGGAAATTACCATATGTAAATACGAAACGCGGGGATTATAAAAGGTCCTTGAAGACGCAAAGTGATTAGGGTTCAATTTAATCTTCAGGGATTAGTATTTACACCGCGTTAATAATGGAAAGGATATTCTGCAAATGACTCATTTAGTCATAGTGTGCATTTATGGTTTTACACAAATAATCACTACAATTCATGGCGATTAGAGTTCAATTTCCACTTACACTGGAAGCAGCTGTTCCAGAGGTCCCTCAGGTATAAGACAGCAAGGCTGATAATGGGTCATGTGTTGTATCTCGGAAAGCTGTCCTGCCATTTAATCCAAGAAGGACTCTTTCCATTGTGCTGGTCTTGCATCCCCACCACCACCCGCCGAGCAGAGCCACAGTAGTTGGGACTCGTTCCAGGACCCTGCCAACAGCCCTAGAGATTTTCCATGGGGATCCTGACCTGTATCAGGATATCCTGATATCCTGTTTGATATCCTGTGAGCAAACAGAACAAATATCCTGTTTGTTCACAGGATATTTACCAATGACACATTTTTCCAAGAATTGTAAAGAGTTTCACAAAGGAGAGGACTTAAAATTTTCTTTGAAAGAGGAAATCAACTACGCCCTCAACTCACTTCCTCTTTGATTTTTTAACCCCACACATTTTGATTCATTCTTAGGGACACCGGAAGTGTACGAGACAGGCGAAAAGCACCCGTCCCTGGGAGTGGGAAGCTGAGAGTGCCAGCACAGGCTGAGGGCCCTCTCCCATGTTGGAGGAGGGAAACAGATCCTAGCTCTCTGCTTCACCCAAGGGGGTTTCTGAACAACAGGATCTTATGCAGCTGAGAGCAAACTGTGTTTCCCTCTCACAGTGTGCTACGACCCTCCCTGGTTCCAAAGCCAATGCCTGTGCTGTGACTGCAGAGTCCTCCCTGCCTCAGGGAGTGACAGCATGGACATTGATGAAAGGAAAAGAAGAAATGTAATGGTGACCAGTCCACTGCAGTGAGCATGCCTGCCTCGCATTATAAATAACCAAATACGAGATTGTCAGGGAGGTGAATAGTCTGACCTTGTCCACATCACTGGGGTTCTTTTCTTTTCTTCTTTTCTTCATTTTCTTTATATTAAATAAAAATCTGGGGTAGAAGAGATAGCACAGCTGGGAGGGTGCTTGCTTTAAACACGGCTGACCCGTGTTTGATCCCTAGTGCCTCATATGATCCCCCTGAGCACTGCCAAAAGTGATTCTTGAATTCAGAGCGAGGAGAAAGTCCTGAGCATTGCCAGTTGTAGCCCCAAAATAAGTGACTAAAATTTTTTTTAAAAAAAGATGTTATTCACGAAGAAATAATTAAAGGTACATACCCAGGTGCTCTTGAAACCACAGTTTTATGGAGACGAAATGACGTGCTTTAATGGAGAGTCAGAGAATTTAGAACAAAAGTGGTAAATGAAATCTTTTAAAGAACAAACATCAAATACTTCTGAGTCCTACCTAGGTATTTTTAGTGTAAAATAAAAACATGTCTCTTACAAGAACAGCGCCATGTGCGCGTGAGGCCCCGTCTGGAGTTTGCCTGCTCCAGTATTTGCATCGCAGACCCACCACCTCTGCATTCATCACCCTGACAGGTTGTTATTTAAGGGAATGGCAGGTTGTTCAGATCCTAAATGAGGTTCTAAGGAGCAGTAATAGCAATGCTTAAATTATTTCAGGCAACAAGCTGCCTCAGGTACTAGCTCACTTAGGCAAGGAAGAAATAAAAATGCAGATTTCCTGTATTTTTGCATTTATAGACCTCTCCAAGGAGGCCAGGATTTCAGTTGCTTTTAAGAGAATCACTTACACTAGCAGTCTGTAGCTTACGTTGTGATCACTGGCATTTAAAAAGGTGACATTTAAAAAGGTAGGCTCACCTCATGTCTGAGCTTTCAAACTAAGTATCTCGCTGCAGTCTGGTCTTTTGTCACATTATTGAGGGGTTGACAAGTGTCACCTAATGGCAGGATCTGAGCGAATGCAGAGCAGACACTTGCCTTGGGGAATCTTTTTCTGCCTTTTGGATGTTTGTAACATCATCACCGGCCATCCGTCACCAGCCATCAGGCTGTGAGCGAGAAACACACTTGTCTGTTCTGTCATGTATGATGGCTACACCACATGATTTCATGGGCCTTATAAAGCCCACAAAGGCGATATTTTCTACCCCTGAATGGAATGAATGAGTGAGCAAAGGTAAGGGTCATTTTAGGACACAATATGGCCTGTTAGCATTAAGTTGACTTAGCTGTTTGGGTTCCCTACTTTCAGCATCTGATCATTCACTAGATCACTAGATCACTAGACATCCCATTGTTCATTGATTCCTTGAACAGGCGCCAGTAACATTTCCATTTGACCCTATCACGTGCCAGTGTAGCCCAATAGCATCTGGTTGTTTCAGGAATACGAAGAGCCTCAACCCATTTGTTCATGGTCTTGACGAAGAAGTCTGACCATCTTGTAGGTGGGCGGCCAAGTGATCTTTTGATGTCCCGTGGGATCCAGTCGGTAACGACTCTAGTCCAACGGTCGTCTCCAAATCGCATTGCATGTCCAGCCCATCTGATTTTCGATGTCTTGGCAAATGAGACAGCATCCCCCGACTCTGGAACAGCAGGCAGAACAGATACCATCTCTCCCTGTTGAACCCCCTGCACTCCACTGACCATAAGAGCGACTTCTGGCCCGAGTCCACCATCCCGATGAACCCAGAGGAACTCCCACACCATGCTGGCAGTGATCTTCTTAATCCACACTCCACAGCTCTTCAGATCTTCACCCAAGACATTAATCCAATTTCCAGTCTACAAGGACTCGCCCTTCAGAGGAGAGTATTTCAAGTCCAGAAATGCTTGAGCCACAGACGCAGATACCAGCTCTCCCCATTAGCGTGCGGCGCATCGCGCCACACGATTTACTTCTACACCCCTCTCAGAGAACCCTGCAAGCTACTGAGAATATACCATCCACACGGCAGAGCCTGGCAAGCTGTCCGATGCGTATTCAATATGCCAAACCAGTAATAAAAATGTGTATCTTCCCGACCCTGAAAGAGCCCTTAATACATCTGATCATTGGGTCACAAAAACTCTAGTTCTGTCTACTAGAGTTTTCTGTCCATGTGTGTATTCTGTTGATGAATCTGTTCCCCCATACACTATAAACTGAAGGTCTCAGAGGCATGACTGAGACTGGGATTTGTTCTTCATTATCAAAAGAGATTATACAGCGAGTGTCTCGCCATTTCCCCTGCATGCTATGCTTCAGAGTGAAAATTCTCACTGGGCTGCAGAGAGACTGACTATTGACATGCGTATGGCAGAAGCCTTCCTTCCAGTCTGTCATTTACTAGATGGTTCAGATTAGTTCAGTGAGCTGAGCTCGTGTGATTCCCTCTCTCCCATTCTTAATTATTAGTCTATGTCATGCAACTGACAGACCACAATAATCATAGCTCAATTAGGAAAGAACATTCTTTATTATTCAAAAGAATGATCTTTACAGATCGGTCTATATTCCATAAGTGCCACAACTGTACTTTCTGAAGCCCTAATCACTTGGCACTGCCATTTCATGTGTGTTGCGAGGGATTGGGGAAACACTCAGCAGTGCGTGGGGGGCCATGAGTTGCCAGGGGTGAAACCAGGGTCACACACATGCAAGACAAGTGCCTTAACCCTATATGTTTCTCCAACCCTGATCCCACTATTTTATAAATACAATTAAAAGTTATTTCTAGGGCTAGAGCGATAGCACAGCAGGGAGGGTGTTTGCTTTGCATGAGCTTGAACCCGAGTTCGATCCCTGGCATCTCATAATAGTCCCCGAGCACTGCCAGGGAGCAATTTCTGAGTGCAGAGCCCGGAGTAACCCCTGAGCATTGCAGGTGTGACCCAAAAAGGAAAAAAAAAGTTATTTCTAAAATGGAAGTCACTATTTAAAGATAAATTTTGTACATTCTTTTTGATTTTTGGGTCTTACCTGGCATTGCTCAGGACTTACTCCTTGTTGTGCCTCAGGGATCTCTTCTGGTGCAGTTTGGGGAGATCATCTAGGGTGATGGGGATCAAACTCAGGTAGGCTGCATGCAGGAAAGCACCTCCTCTCACTTACTCTGCTCTTTGCCCCATAATCTGTACATTCTGATTGCAAATTTTAAATTTTATTATTTAAAAAAATTTTAATTATACCACCGTGAGATATACAATTACAAAGATGTTCATGTTTGGGTTTTAGTCATACAGTGTTCCAGCACCCATCCCTCCACCAGTGCCCATTTTCTACCAACAATGTCTCCTGATTCTCTTCCCTCCTCCAGTCTCCTCTATGTCAGGCACTTCATTGCAAATTTTTGAGAAGATACAAATCACCTCTTTCCAACAGTCACTTCTATCTCCATAAACCATGACCCCTTCTGCAGCATAATCTTCCAGAGTTCCATCCTTCTGCTTTAATCTGCTGTTTTAAATCAGTTGCCTTTACCTCACTGCAACATGAAAAAAACAACTCAGAAATAAAAAGATAATGAATTAAATGAATAAAAAGATAATGAATAAAGATAATTTTGCATTTATAGAATGCAAAAGATTTTTAATACCTACCTACCTATCTATCCATCCATCCATCCATCCATCCATCCATCCATCCATCCATCCATCCATCCATCCATCCATCCATCCATCCATCCATCCATCCATCCATCCATCCATCCATCTATCTATCTATCTGTCTGTCTGTCTATCATCTATCTATCTATCTCTCTCTCTCTATCTATCTATATTTATTGATTTTGCTTTTTTGGGTCACACCTGGCAATGCTTAGGGGTTACTCCTGGTTCTGCACTCAGGAACTACTCCTGGCGGTGCTCGGGAGACCATATGGGATTCTGGGGATCGAACCCAAGTCTGGCGCATGTGAGGGCAAATATTTTACCAGCGGGACTATTGCTCCAGCCCCTATTTTTATTTTATTTACCTGGGCCAGACTTGAAAAAAGACTGCTGCAGACTCGCAAGCAGCAGCGCAGTTCATCAATAAATGCTGGATTTAGAGGTGACTACAAGAGTATGCCACCTGCACGGCAGAGCCTGGCAAGCTAACCGTGTCGTATTTGATATGCCAAATACCAATAACAATTATAGACCTCATTCCCATGACCTGATGGAATGGTTTGAGGCTCTTTATGTTCTTGGAATGAGCAGATGCCTTGGGCTTTACTAGCATGAGACAGGACATATGGAGATGTTACTGGTGCCCGCTCGAGCGAATCGATGATGAACAGGAAGACAGTGAGACAGTGATACAGTGAATGAATTTCCCACTCTGTCTCTGTTTACTGGGACTGTCAATGTTAGAGTATCCTTCCCTAGTACATTCTACATTCACATGATTGCCATCTCATATTTTATGACCAAAGAGCATCGTATATAGGCTCTTCAATGTTCTATTGTCATGTAACAGATTACATATTGATCTACATCAACGACTACTCACCCCACCCATTCCTTTAACACCCAACACAATTTATTTACTTAGCTTTTGGGGTCATACCCAGCAATGCTCAAGGGTTACTCCTGGCTCTGCACTCAGGAATTACTCCTGGTGGTACTTGGGGGACCATTTGGGATGCTGGCGATAAAACCTGGGTTGGTTGTGTGCAAGACAAATGCCTTTCCCGCTATACTATTTCCCCTTTTCCCTACACAATTTATCAGCTTATGCTGTTCTCTATCGGCAGACTGTCTTGTTGTTGCTTAAGGTGTATATATATATATATATTTTTTTATGCCAGTGAGCAGTTTCAAGTAATTTCTTGGTATTTATATCCTATAATATTCTAAATCTTATATATAGCACCAAGTGGAAATATTCTGTTTAAGGGTATAATTTTAGTTTCAACAGAAACTACCAGATTAATTTGGAATAAAGAGAAAAAAATATCAAAGATCTCTATGCTAAAATTATAAAACATTGCTAAGAGAAATAAGAAAAAAAATATATTTTTTTGCTTTTTCTGGGTCACATCCGTAACACTCAGGGGGTTACTCCTGGCTCTTCGTTCAGGAATTACACCTGGTGGAGCTTGGGGACCATATGGGATACTGAGGATCAAAGCCGGGTCGGCGGCGCCAAGAGCAAATGCCCTGCCCACTGTGCTATTGCTCCAGCCCCAAAATAAGAAAATATTTCACTTGTATCACTTGTGTTCCCGTTGTTCATGGATTTGATATGTCCTGTCTCATGCTAGTGTAGCCCAAGGGCATCTGCTCACTCCAGGAACACAAAGAGCCTCAAACCATTCCTTCAGGTCATGGGAATGAGGTCTATAATTGTTACTGGTTTTTGCATATCAAATATGATACTGGTAGCTTGCCAGGCTCTGCCGTGTAGGTGGGATACTATTTAAATATTTAAATGAATAAAATATTTAAATGAAGAAAACCACCATGTTCATGGATTGGAAAATTCAGTACTATCAAGTAGACTGGCAGGTATGTAATGGGGATTGGGAATGGGGAGGGAACTGCAAAGAGGAAGGAATCTGAGAACACTGGGGAAGTGGACACCTGGTTGTGGGATTGGTGTAAAATATTATATGCCTAAATAATGAATATGAATGACTTTGTAAATCACAGTTCTCAAAAACATATAATTACACACACACACACACACACAAACACACACATAAATTCTTTCAAACTTTGCCTATAGGTTGAAGAAAATCCCAGCTAAAAAAAGGGTTTTTTTTTTGGTTTGGTAGTAATTTACAGTTGATACTGAACCTTAGACAAAAACTGTTAAAACAAGTAAAAGACAAAGTTGAGATTTATGTGACTAGTTTCAGGTTGTGCTACAGGGTTTCAATTTAACATAGATCATTGGAAAGGACTAGTGAAGCCACAGACTCACAGTTAGATGATTTCAAAGGTGCTATGGTGGGGGGAAGGAAAACATGCTTAGAATGTTTTCTAAGCATCGGTTTGATCCTTGGCATTTCGATACAGCATGCAACACTCATCCCCCACATTAAAAAAAAAAGAGAAGCTAGGGTATTCAATAAAGAAGTCTTTTCAAAGAAAAATGGTGGAATACAAATAATTCAATGGAAAAACTGACACTGGTCTTTACTTTTCGCCAATTCTTCTGAGCTAGTATAAAGACAAAAACAGGTAAATATCTTTATTTTTTAAATTGAATCACTGTGAATTATGATTAAGTTTCAGGTGTACAATATTCCAAAATTAATCCCTTCAAAAATAGTAAACTTCTAAAAGAAACATAGGGAAAGATCCTTTTAATACTTTTAGACATAGCACAGAAAGCATGAAATAGTATAGGCATTAAGGCACTGCCCCTGGCTGACATACAGCAGCGCCCTTGAAGCCCAATCTCCGTGGCCTCACCACTAAGATTAAAAAAAAATTCTGATCATCATTAATAGAGGAATTATCATTTTATTATAATTCATTTAACTAGGGGCTTCTTAGGTTGTCTTTTTTTTTAGTTGTTTTTTTAATTTTAACTCAATGCTGTGATAAATTTGATCATTGCAGTACTTCTCTAAAACAATGCTTAGTTCTACTTTTACTTTCCAGGTTTACCCCGTAGGAATGGGACTAGTGAAAAGAGTTTCATATATTCTAAAATTAAAGAAAATTTAAACTTTTCTTTCAGCATACATGTACATACGTGTGTGTGTGTATGTGCAAAAGCATTGAGCTGACATTCCACAGATTTTGAATACTCTTTTCTAAATCAACTTAGCTTTCACTGTACTATATATGCAAGAATATAGAAATCTTGGAGCTGTTCTACCTTTCCTATCCACTCTATAGTGCTGGCGGTTTTCAAATTTGTGCAGTGGAAGCAGGAAAATAAATTTATATCCCATCTTCTTAGTGTATCCTGTCAATCAAAGCAGGATTTCACAGCATGTCTCCCCTCATCATATAGCATTCTCATTCATCTTGCCTCAACTCCAGTGGAAACAGTGTTTACTCTTGTGGAACCCAAGAGTGTTTGAGATATACTCCTGGAGGTCCATCACATCTGCTGGGATACAGGGTGAGACTAGTAATGAAATGAGTGTCACGGAGGGGTTCTAGCAGCACTCATGACAACAGACACACTAGGATCCTAGCCAGCCAGCTGTCATGAGGGAGGCCTCCTGCCAATGAAACAGTGAAGTGAAAGGCTAAGGATGCCCTCTTCCTGGAACTTATTTTTTTAAATGCACTATAAGCAAAATATCTTATTCTTGGGGATGGGGATGTCAATCCTAGAGATGCTCAGGTGGTCAAGAGACAGAATAAAAGAACACTATGCAGATAACATCTTAAAATCTCAACTTCATTTTTGTTTTCCCTAATAATTTTCCTTGGAACTGCTCTATTCAATGGCATCAGGGATCAAAAGGACCTTTGTGAATGGGTTTAGAAATCCAGACTCTATCCCTTTAAGTAAACAAGCAAACACATTCTAAGTTCTAAACTAATGGAACAACAAGAGTTTTTGGTAGGCCCTAATGTGAAGGTGACATGGATTGTACTTGGGTCAGTAACTGGACATGTGTTTCAACAATACCAAGTCTCTGTTTATCTCAAAAGCAAGGACAACAGTTAAGACATCTAAAAATACAGCATGTACCAAATGAGAATTCCTATTGAATTCTTGAACGTGATATCCCTAAGCTTGTGAAATGTTCTCCCCTTGTGGTAAATTTGTTTCTCATCTTAAAGGATTGAGCCACCCAAGTTCTGCAGTCTAGTACAAGTCTGCGCAGTGTGGAACAAGCTACTCACTGTCCTTTTTTTTTTTTATACTTAATTCCCAATGTTTCATTAAGCACATGTATGTGTATGTATGTGTGTGTATATATCACTATCACTATCACTATCTTCCCGTTGATCATCTATTTGCTAGAGTGGGCACCAGTAATATCTCCATATGTCCTGTCTCATGCTAGTAGAACCCAAAGGCATCCGCTTGCTCCAGGAACATAAAGAGCCTCAAACCATTATATTAGGTCATGGGAATGACCTAATATAAATGTTACTGGTATTTGGCATATCAAATACAACATGAGCAGCTTGCCAGGCTTGCCGTGCGGGTGGCATACTCTTGTAGTCACCTCTAAATAAAGCAATTATTGATGAACCGTGTGGCCTCTAGTGGCCGAGTGAGCCGGGCTGTGATAGTCTGGTCTGCTGGGTGGAGTTGTGATAAGAGGGAAGTCCGGATGTGGAAAACAACAGATATAGATTAGGGTACAGATACTTCCTAGCCTTTGTGTGGTTACGCTGGGCATGGATTAGGTTCTGATTGATATGAGTGTTAAAATGCTCCTTCATTGGTCTTTCTAGTCTTTTCCTTATTTGGTTGGAATACACAGGAGCAGAGCTATCCTATCATTTCGTACTGCCTGAGAAAAAATGAACTGTTACACTGCTTAAGTCATAAACGACTTAGGCAGTAGTAAAACTTAACTCCTAATGAATATAAAGAGAAAATGTAGTGGTCTGAAGCACTGAAACTAAGATTGTTTTATATGGGTGAGAAAAGAAAATGGAAGAAATGACCAGCTAATGTCACTAAACTATTATTTCCTCAAATCTGTTAAACATAAAACTAGAAACATGAATGAATAGAAACATGTGGTAAGATAAATTTTACTAAGAATTTAAAAATAAAACTGTCTAGTAGTGTACTAATAGTATAATATAGAAATATACATATAAGCATATAATAAATTTCCTACAAAGTTCAGAGATAGATCTCTTCATCTGTCACTCCTGGTACTTGTAAGAGAAACAAGAAAGATACAGGTAATTCTCCCCCTCCCCCATCTCAAGTACTGTTATCGATACATGTTGATAAGAATCTGGTTAAGAATCTTTGTAGGACATTGAATAAAAAGTCAAAAGGATTCAACAGTGAATTTAGGGATTGAAGAGTTAATACAAGGGTTAAAGCACTTGTTCCTCCCCAGACATGTGGCCAGTCTCTGGGGCCACATATGGTCCCCTGGGCAGAGCCAGGAATAAGGTCAGAGCATCATTAGCTGTAACCCCCCCAAATAAAAACAAAAATACAAGGGATTTTTGTGAACAAAATACCAAGTTTCTGTAAACTATTAAATGCCTCAGAGACAACACTACACAATCCAGCAGGCGGTCTCCTAATCCTGTTTTCTCTCAAAGATTAATACGGAAAACCTTTCAAGCGCTAGTAAAAAGTGGTTTAAATAAAATTTCCTCTCAAAGAAATAAGCAATGATTCAAGAGGAGAAAAAATCTTATAAAGCAGAGTACTTTATGATCTCATTTATTCTATGATCTCATTTATGTACACGTTTAGAAACTACCACCAATCTATATTGTTAGAAGGCAGATTAGAGTCTGGGGCCTGGAGAGAAGAAAGGGCAGGGGTGTATAAAGGCAAGAGTTGTTGAGGGGGACAGTCATGACCTTATTTGTTGGGGGGCTTCACAGGTCCATAACCCAAACTCAATAAACTGCACATTTTAAAAAATGGATGCAATTATATAAAATTAATACAATTTAAAAATGAAGAGTGAAGGGCTAGAGCAATAAATAGCACAGCAGGTACAGCAAATGCCTTGCACGTGACAGACCGGGTTTAATCCCTGGCATCACATGTGATGCCCCAAATACAGCCAAGAATCGTCTCTAAGCACAAAATCAGAAGTAAGCCCTGAGCACTGGCGGATAAGGTCAAAAACAACAACAACAACAAAACAACAAAAATAAAAAAGGACTAAATCTCCCCAAAAGCAAAAACAAAGAGAGAAAAACTTTGTTTAAGCTTTAATTAGTGACAAACTGGAGAGCAAATCTTTAAAGACCAAGACTTAAAATATTCCCTTGCACTGGGGAGATCTCAAAAGGCTGGAGATAAGCAGGATCCAAGGACAAGTCTCTAGCACTGCTAGACCTCTCAAGCACAACCAGGTATAGCCCTGGGGGTCCCTGCCATGGCTGGGAAGACCCAGAAAAAAATCCCCCAAATATCAGTTCTACTTTTGGCACCTCTTTCAAGACAGAGTGCGTGTAAGAATAAATACACCCTACCCATCATACAAGTGACTCTGAAAGCTGAAACTCAGAACTGTTTTAAATGACAGTGTGTCAAACTGGTTTGGAACATAGCTTCAACTTTTCCCAGTCAAACTCCTTTCATCAGAGAACTGGAACACAGATGAGCTCTGCCAGAAACAATACGCATCTGATTTTGAGCTAATGTTTAATTGCTGTGCATTCAGAAACCTTTTACTATTGCCAACTTTTTTCCTGACATCCTTTGCCCATGCGCTGTTATGGGGTGGTCACATCCAATTTAAGAAGTCTGAATTTAAGGCTGGCAAAAGAGCTGAAGGCTCTGAGTGATGCTTTGATTACAGGAGCTCCAGGTCCAATCCCTGGGAGAACTGCAAAGTCTCCTGAGCAGCTTTGCTGCTATGTATGGAGGGAAGATAGAGCAGACCCTGTGCCTGCAAGTCTGAAGTCACCTCACATTCCCCTTTCTTTGTTGCCAGTTAAACTTTTCTGAGCTCTTTTTCAGATGGAAGGTTGGCATGGAAATGGAGTCTTCTTGGCTAAGATTCAGCTTAAAAAGATGCTGATGGATGGGGATGTGGAGCAGAGGAAGAGCATGGTAAGACCCTGTGTTTATTTCCAGGTGTGTGCACATGTACTCACATATACACACACAGCATGAAAAAGATGATGGTTAGGAATCTTATTTTCTTTCATGTGACTTGGGAAAACCATCAAGCATTATGACTGAAAAGGACCAGTTATTTGGTGTTAGCCATAGCAATGTTCCATAAATATTTTCTTTTTTTGTTTGTTTTTTGGGTCACACCCAGTGATACTCCTGGCTCTGCACTCAGGAATTACTCTCCTCTAGGAATTACTCCAATATTATAGTGAAGTATTATAATAGTGACTTTTTTTGGTTTTATTCATAGTTTATGTAAGGTTAAATGCACTTCTGGTCTAGAACCCGAGAAGCTCATTTGTTGATATAAATCATTCACCAAATTTGTAAACAAGTTTAGAATAACAATCTTATTTTTATTACAAACAAAAATAAATCTAAACAGCTTCCTTTAATTATACAGTATGCACAAGGATTTCTGCATCATCTTACATAAAATGTTGCAATGACAGAGAAGTAGGACTTCCTACTATCAGAGGAGAGATGGTGATGGCCGAGAAACACACACACTTACAGAGAGAAATTACTGTTTCACAGGAAGGCCTATGGTCTCTGGCTATGGGCGGGTGAAGCTAGGAATAGAAACTTGGAGGAGAAAAGACATTCAAAACTCTATAATACTACAGCAAGAAAAAACTTTCAAACATTTGTAAACAACTTTTAAAACGTTTCTCTTCAATATGCTGTGCTGCTATAAGGTAATTAATTCTTAACTGATCTTTATTTGTCTCAAAAATGCTGTTTTTACTGCTGGGGAGTACTTCCCTCTAGATTAGATAAAAGCTTTGTTTTCTTTCCTGTAGGCAAAAAAAGAAATGCAATTAGGGTTTTTTGCAAGATTATATTTGAATTTCTTGGACTGGGGCCTTTAACCAATTTGTTTTCAATTTCTACTAAAAAAAACCAGAGTTAAGAACCAATTATGAACACCTTTGTAATTGTATGTTTCACGGTGGTATAATAAAAAAATTAAAAAAAAAAACCAGAGTTCAAATAAATAGTAAAATCAGAATAAGAAAATTTGGCTCCCGTAAACAACTATTTGAAGGTTTGTTAAGTGAAATCACCAATGCAACTGGCTGTGGAGTTTGGTGATTCTTGCTCTTCACAAAGGATAAGCAGGTCCTCAAAAGCATGAGCTTAAGTATCAAGTAAGGCTGAAAGATACTTGTGTCCTGGGCAAATGAAGTACTGAAATCTGCAACAATCTTACTGTAAATAAGCAACTGTTCAAGAACCTTTTTTTATGATTTAAAACTACCATTTTCTTCCATTTACTTAGTTATTTTTATGACATGATTACAAGCAACAATAACAATTAAATTAAAGAAACAAAACCAAACCACCTTTCCTTTACATAATGATACAGCAATACCACCTTATTAATTAGGTATAAAGTCTGAGATCTACCATTCTAAACCCTAACGGAGAAGTCAACTCTGAGCTTCCATGCCTAGATATATTCTGGGATAACTAGAAAAGTCTCTAGAAACACTAAGTCCCCCTACCGAGTAACAGATGTATAAACAAGCAGCAGTACTATGACTGAGTTCTGCTTTTCCTTGGTACAGACATCTTTCTGTGTCATTTTAATTTTACCATTAAGTCAATATAATTTCAGCTAAATAACCAAATTACTTGTGAAGGGTAATTCTCCTTTTATTTTAGCAAAGTGATGGCAGACATTTATTTTTCAAACTTTCCAAGGAAAGATTCTAAAAACGACTGTGTTTAGTACAGACTGCCCATTACGTTTATTGCTTGTATACAGAGGGAAAGTGGAAGAAAAAAATTACCTGCTTTAGCATTTTAAGAATAGTTTTGATAAACTTCTTAGATCAACTTGCTTATCTGAAATAGAGCAAAACTACGATACAATCACGATATAATTCTAATAGTCACAGCAATAATGCTTTCATTTAAAATTTCTCTTCATAAAATATTAATGCTATAAAAATGAGGTTGATGAAATCTTTATTTAAAGACAACCTGTACTGGTATCAAAATGTGGTTTAATACCAACTGAAAAAATAGAGCTTATATAGTCTATTATTTCAATGAAATTTTATCACTACTTTTATTTTCAAAGTTGGTAGCAAAGATACTGTTTACAATATAAATTTTCTCTATTTAAGTGTTAAAATTCCCTTAAAAGAGTTGAAAGGCCGCAGGCATTCTGGAATGGGCTTGCAAGGAAAATCATTTACTCTAATATCAACTTCATACTCAATTTTATATTTACGTCTCTTAACTTCCTAACTTCTGATCTGTCAGGCGTTTAATAATTTGGTATAATATTAAAAAAAATCTAAGGCCAAGTCTTTTAGCTGGAGCAATTATTTCCATATCCCAAAACTTCTTAGTTTTTCAAATACCGACTAACTTCAATAATCAATGCAGGAAGGACGGATCAATTAATGTGGATCTTACTCATTTACCTTTTAAGATATTAATATTTCAATCATAAAAGCTTTACAGAGTCAACACACACAATCACAGAATTAAAAATCTTTAGACCATAAAAAGGGCTCCATTTTGATCAATGTTACCAGTCAAATTTCAATCTAATGAAATATGCTTTTATTAAACACAGCAGCCACCACTTACCTTTAAATACTTTACGGATGGAACTAAGTTCAGTACTGATCCAAGGATGCTGGCATCAAAGCCCTCACTCTGAACTACCCTACAGGTCGTGCATTTATATAATGTACCACCAATTATTCTAGATTTATAATACCCTGTTTTTTACTTGGCATATACCATCTTTTAGAAAAAAATTATTAATTACTTTGAGATGAGATACAAGAACAAAATCATTCTTGAGGTTCCACCTCAGAAAAAAGGCAATGTTTGCACATAGCAGCTAGTGTGATGCCCCTGTTATCTCAGACTAGCCTCCACACAATGAGCATGCACATATAACCATGGTTCATTGCGTCTGTTTTTGAAGTTGAGAACTGCTGCTCATTCAAGTCACAGATGCCCCCATATTATACATGGAGACAGGTGAACTGCATTTCCACCAGAAGAAAGGAAAATAAATGATGAAACAAACGCAGCAAATATAGGCAATTGGCATTCAGAACACGCCAACAAGCTAACACTCATTAACTGTCAATATAAGAGTTATTTTTTCCTTAAAAAAAAGTCTTTGCATATTTCAAAATGAATCAGTTCCAGAGAATCACGAAGTGCCTTGTCGTTTCTGTTGCTGACTTCTGATGACCTCTAGTTGTTTTTTTGCATTGCTGGTAGTAAGTAGAAAGGCTTTTGTTTTCATCTAAAAGCTTTTTATGTTCCTGTACCAGACGAGATGTATTTTGCTGGTCTTTTTCATCCTGGTCCAGTTCTGCAACTAGTTCTTGCCTAAAAATAAATATCACATAATGAAGTATTACGCACGAGAGAAAATTCACAACTTACAAGCTAATGATGGATACACACTTCATAGAAGTTTCATTCACGGTTTGGTCACTGGGCAACCTGGGTATAGACCCAACTATAATAGGCCGAGAGAGCAACTATCACCCATTCTTTGGTCTAATCATACATACTATCATAATCCTTTTACCCAGTACTTGCACTAGACTGTGAACACAGGTAAAATTGAATAAAAAAAGTTCAAAAGGCCTGAAAGATAGTATAGCTAGTCCTTGCATGAAGTAGACCTGTTTGATGCCCGGCACATATGGTCTCTCGAGCGCCAGTGGGCTGGCCTAGGGTACGGCCCTCTCCCCTCCCCGCTGTCTCAGGGTTCCCAGAATTCCTGGCTCACAAAGAACCTGGGGTCTGACAGGTTAAGAATGACTGGAGACCCTGAGCACCGTTTGGCAGATGGAAACAAATAAAAGCTGTTTCAGAATATTTCACCTGGTATTACTGCCTCTGTGTAAGAAGGAGAAAGAGACTGCAAAAAGGCTTTGTCTTCCACTGGGGGAGGGGGGAACAAACAAACCAACAAACCCAAGAAGCTTTGATACTCACTCTACTATTTAAAATGCTGTACACATCTGGCACTGCGCATATTACATTACAATCCCATTTAAGTACATTTCAAAGTTGAAGCAATATTTATAAGGTCTTTAAAATATGCTATTAACTTAAATCCCTCACCTTTCTTTTTTTTCTTCTTTTTGGGGCTGCACCTGGCACTACTCAGGGCTTACTTTGGCTTGTGCTCAAAGGTCATCTGGTGGGCTCAGGGGACCATGTGGGGTGCTATACTATCTCCCGCCCTGAATCGCTCTGTAGTTTAAAAGTGAATAAAGAGTATCACTTTCAAACCATTGATTTTTAACAATTTCAGGAAAATACCCTCAGTCTTGATAAACTTTTTTGTTTGGGAATGCCCTTATGAGTTCTAAAGTAAGACAACCAGATATAACTGAGAAATGAATTTAAAGTACTTGAACAAACTGCATTCCTAATATTTTCCACTTAAAAGTATTAAAGATTCATTAGAACTGTCAAAAAATTTTCACCTCTCCCCAGATTCGTAAAATTTTATACTAATAAGTATAAAATTCCATGGAGGTCATGACTCAGAAAGCTAAAATAACTGCAAATAATCAATTACGGAAATTGGATTCTATTTTAAAAAAGGGATTGAGGCAGTCTATATGGCTTTTTGAAAAGATCTGTGAACTTAAATCTCCAAAAACCATTAATAAGGATGCAAGAAAACCTGCTGATAAGTCATCCCAATTCTTCAAATCCATAAAAAAGAATGTACTTTAGAAACTACTTCTGAGATATCACTTGTATCACTTGTCTTCCCGCTGTTCATCGATTTGCTCGGCGGGCACCAGAAACATCTCCGTATGTCCTGTCTCATGCTCGTGTAGCCCAAGGGCATTTGCTCACTCCAGGAACATGAAGAGCCTCAAACCATTCCTTCAGGTCATGGGAATGAGGTCTACAATTGTTACTGGTTTTTGGCATATCAAATATGACAAGGGTAGCTTGCCAGGCTCTGCTGTGTGGGTGGCATACTCTTGTAGCAGCCTCTCATCTCATGCATGTATTGATGAACGGGAAAGATCAGCTTTTCTGCTGGGAGGAGCTCTGATGAGCTGTGCGCCCGGATGTTGAAAATGGGTGTGGGGTCTGGGGGTTCCTCTGGCTTGCGAGGCTCTGCAGGGATGGCGGGCCAGGGCTAGGAACCCGCCTTCCCTCCTGGGCGCCTCATGATCAGACGGGCACAGGGAGAGCCGCGCAGCAGTTCTACCCAACCCATGTCTCTGAGTCTAAATTATTTTATTACAATAGGAAAAAATTAAAATGATAATAAAATACAGGGGCTGGCGCAATAGTACAAGAACAGGGCATTTGCCTGACACAACTCTGACCAGGGTTCTATCCCTTCCATCCCACATGTTCTCCCGAGTACTGCCACGAGTAATTCCTGAGTGCAGAGCCAGGAGTAACCCCTGGGAACTGCAGGGTATGGCTCAAATAAAAAACGAAAAATAAAATATAAGCAGCTTTTAAAAGAAAAATTCTGAGAAAATAAAACATATGACTATGGTCCAAAGTGTACCGTGGTTAGAACACTTTCCTTCTGAGACTGACCCGAAGTTCAATTCCTAACACCAGAGTCCTGCCAGGAGTTTTCTCAAAGTACAGATTCAGGAGTAAGTGCTAAGAACTGCTGGGGTCCCCCTCCCCCCAAAACCCAGCAACAACAAAAATCACGTGGTTATGAAGCAATGCTTTATTTTCCTTAGTACTAATATTTGATATAGTCACAGGAATTGAATTTTGCATGAAACATTGCCTACGGGTGCTAAATAACAAATGTGAACATAAACCAAATCTCCAAGTTGGAAATGCTTAATAATTCTAGATATTATAACACTTTTATACCTCCAAATAATACAGCATCTTAATATATTTTACTCTTAAAATACTGATATTTGTGTCTTTATTCATAAAATATAACTTACTTTCTTTGTAACAACAAAGCAATTTCTGTTTGAACTTTCATATATTCTTGTGCCATTTTACAATGCTGTTCGAACACTGCCATAGATTCTTTGGAGTTTGGGCACGGTGCGAGAGGCTGAAAATAAATCAGGAATGTCAAGCATAATTCAATAAAATTTTAATACCTAGTTAAGATGAGCGTTAAAAGAGGTTGTGATATATGTATCACAGCATTTGAGCAAGAATATTTTATAAGTGCTAAATTGTAAATCAAGAAAGCTTCAGAATATCTTTCTGTCCAAGTCAGTAAAGAACTTCAATTTACAGTTTATGTTCTAATTCTTTTTGTTGTAATAAAGAACCATGACTATAGTACTCTTCACTTCTGGGTCTATACTTCAGGTTGCCAAACTATAGTATACCAAAAAATATTCTCATAATTTGAGGAAACACTAAAGCATATTACTTATACTTTCAGTTACCATGAACATGATGATGTGTCAAAAAGCTTCTTACGAAGCTTAAATATGAAGTAAATTTGTTTGTGTCTGCTAAGGGGGCACAAGTTTGAGTGGAGAAAAAAACTATAATATGAACAACTTTGTAAATCGTGTTTACATTCAAAAATCTATTAAGTTTATATGAGTTTTACATTTTAATGTGCTGAAATGAAAGAGCAGAAATATTTTCTGGCAGTCTTGAACAAAGACATATTTTACAATGAGTGCTAAAGAAAGAACATGGGATTTTGCCCATTTCCAAATCTAATTAAAGAATTGGTATTTGAAAGTTTAAGAGGCTGGGCCAGCTAGAGCACAGTAGGTAGGGCGCTTGCCTTGAATGTGGCCAGCCCAGGTTCTGTCCCTAACCGACATACACATAGTCCCTCAAGCAGCACCAGGAGTGGCTCCTGTGCACAGAGCCAGGAGTTCAGCTCTAAGCATAGTCAAGTGTGTGACCCAGAAATAAAAAGCAAGTAAATATACCAAAAGTTTAAGGCCAATTACAAGCATAAATAAATACAGATAGGAACAGATAGGAACACAATGATAAATTTTCAATTCTTTAAGGAGAAAAGGGAAATATTCACTGAGAAAGCACTACTTTACCTGTAATTGGTGATCCAGTGTAAGATAGGCCATTGGGATCGAGTTGTCTGAGCCATTAGTATCTGGAATTAAAGCATGTATTTTATTTTAATGTCATAATTATAAAAAAGCAAGAAAGGATGCCCACTTTTCTCCCCTAAAGTAAAAAACATAAAAAGGTATAGTCATTGGCATTATGTAATTAAAAAAATAAAACACACAGAAATACAGGACCTTTATAATTTACGTCAGTCTTAAGTGTTACCACATATTTACCGGATCTTTCTTTCCTTGATTATGCTAAGTTTATGGTAAAGCTTTGTCAGTTCTGGCAATACAAAATACTTTAGCAGGAAAAAGAGGAATGGCACATTGTTTTCTAATGGATCACTTTCAATTTATGTGGATTTTAATGTGAGTCACCCAGGCTGCCCCTTTCATAGAGAAACAGCAGAAAAATGAAAAATATTAGTGATGGGATATATTACACATCTGAGCAGAATGGAAACTGTGGTTCAACATCATGTCATAGTCGTAGGGTTAAATTCAATAACCAGTTGATCTGATCAAACTACTCAGCTTTATTTGTATTTAAGAAATGAACAACGTTGTAATTGTGTATCTCACGGTGGTATAATAAAATGTTAAAAAAAAGAAGTAAAACTATCATGAAAACTTGTAGGAAGAGTGTAAAGACGGTATCTTTCTAGCACTAACATCACTTGATCACAGATCAATCGACTGTTGTCGATTTGCTCGAGTGGGCACCGAGTAATGTTTCCATTTGTCCCTGTCACATGCCAGTGCAGCCCAGTGGCATCTGCTTGCTCCAAGAATACGAAGAGCCTCAAACCGTTCATTTGGTCTTGACGAAGAAGTCTGACCATCTTGTAGGTGAACAGCCATGTGATCTTTTGACGTCCTGTGGAATCCAGTTGGTAACAGCTCTAGTCCAGCGGTCGTATCCAAGTTGCATTACATGTCCAGCCCATCTGATTTTTTGACGCCTTGGCAAACAAGACAACGTCCCTGACTCTGGAATAGTGACGGAGGTCAGAACTCCGGATTCCTTCTCTCTCTTGAGTGAGGCGTGATATTCCAAGCATAGCTCTTTTCGATTTCTCTTTGGGAGACCACCGTATAGCATTCTCATCCTGCTTCGTAGGGCCCAGGCCTCTGAGGCGTATGTTAATGCAGGGAGAACAGTGGAGTCAAAGAGATGTGCCCAGAGCCGGAGGTTCTTTGTCTTTTTAGCTATTTCTTCGATGCCTTTGAAGGCATTCCATGCTGCTCTCTCTCCTCCTGCGCAGCTCAGGTTTTAGGTCGCTCATCATGTTGATTTCTCACCTAGGTACACATAACTGCTGCATTCAGAGATGTTTGTTCCATTGAGAGTGAATGGGGCCTCAGGAACTAGTTCATTCTTCATGAACATTGTTTTCTTTAGATTCAGCTGTAGACCTATCTTTCCACATTCTCGGTCAAGTCAGCCAGCATTTGTGCCGCTTGGGTAATGTTTGGTGTTATTAGAACGATGTCATCAGCGAAGCGGAAGTGGTGTAATTGCCGACCATCTATCTTCACTCCCATTCCTTCCCATTCTAATTGTTGCATGGCGTTCTCGAGGGTGGCACTGAAGAGTTTTGGTGAAATGGTATCACCCTGCTGAACCCCTCTTTTGACATCAATGATCACTTCCTTGTAGAATGGTGAGATCCTGTTGGTGAATCTGTAATACAGCTCACAAATTCAGAGTTTGAACGCCCTGTTTGTCTACGGCTTCGATGATCGCTTCAGTCTCAACAGAATCAAAGGCTTTCTTTAAATCAATGAACGTTAGACAGAGCAGCCTTGAACTTCCTACAAACCTCAATGAGCTTGGTTACCGTGGTGGATATAGTCGCTTCTGCTGAATCCTTTTCGGAATCCAGCTTGCTCACATGGTTGTCCTTCATCTAATGTTCTGCCAATCCTGATCAGGATGACTTGAGTGAACAGCTCGTGAAGACGGACAAAAGGCAGATCAGGCTATAGTTGCATGTACTATAGTTCCAAAAAGCAAGGATTAACTGTGAATTGATTTTTCTATTTCAGACATAGTTGTTTTCCCACTGCTCCCAAATAAAGAAGTTAAACAAGTGAGATATTTCTCTCACAAGTAACTCTGAGAATGAGTTGTTGGAATAAGATTTCAAGAGCAAGATACTGTAGTCAACGCAATAAAAATCTAGGAGAGTCTGATGGCTCAGTAATCTAATTTACTGCCAAATGATTTTTTTTTCCCAAAGCAGCCGAGAATGTGTTTGCAAATAACAACATAATGGTGGCAAATGTTAAATATTCAGCACAGTAATGGTGATTACTATTAATATTATTGATACTAAATGGAAAAGTAAAAAGAAAGGATACTATTAAACAGTTAAGCTGACATTTCAGAGGCAGAAGTCACATTTACTAAACACTGGACTGAAATAAAAAGAGTAATAAGGCCAGAGCGGGAGTGTGCTTGCTTGTATATAGCTGACCCAGCTTGATCTCAGTATCTCATATGATTTCGAGTACAACCAGGAGTAATTCTTGAGTACAGAGCCAGTGATTACACCTGAACATTGCTGGGTGACCCCAAAAGCCAAAAAAAAAAAAAAAAAAAACCCGAAAAACAACTAAAACCAAAAACAACACTAGTTCCCCAAAGAGTAACAGGGTACTGTCTAGCAGAGTTTTATTTTCTATGAAATCAAAGTTTTTCTGAAAAGGCTGAATAAGAAATACACTTGGTTACTTCTCTGATCAGGCATCTCCCTATCCTCATGAAGTAATTTCAATCCATGCTCCAAAGATCACTTGCTTTCAAAACTAAAATAGATTAAAATGATTGCCCGTGACTAGCAGAAAATTTAAGGAGCTTAAATTCTTTTCAATTTAACATTTAATTTAACAATATTACTTTCTTAAGTCTTTGATACTGTATGTATATAACTTATTAAACTATTTCCTATATCTGATATGTGTTTCATAATTATAACATAAATGATTTACAGTATTCTGGAGAAAAAAATGTATAAGGATTATGTTATTCAAACAATTACGGCCCCCTCAAGGTAGGAGGTTTTATGGGGGGTGGGGGTCAGACCTGGCTGTGCTTAGATGCTTAGGGATTGCTCCTGGTCATCCTTAGGGTACCATATAGGGTACAGGGAACTGAACCCCAGTTGGTCACATATGTGGCAAGAGTCTGTGGTGGTGTACTATCTCTCTGGCCCTGATGATGCAGAATGTGAGGATCATCACTGAACTTCATCTCTTTTCTAAATGTCAAAAATGAAAATTCACTTTCTCCTTAAGTTGAAAGATAGCTTTTGGTCAGTCTCTTAACAGTGTGATTTTTTTTGGTCACAAGATAATTTTCATCTCATGAAAGTGATAAATGCTGGGAAAATATACCTCTTTTCCCGAATGCATGTTGAGAAGTAAGCAAGTTTTGTAAAATTAGGTGAAACGCCTTTTTAAGTCCCCAGACATCATACTTACAAACCACCTCACATACCCTGTATTCCTTTGATCTGGAACACTATCTTTTTCCTGCTTTATGACTAAAGTCACTGTTTCAAAAAAGTACCAGAGACTATGCCAGATCTTACCTAACTGATTTCTTTCAACTAATAATGAGGTTGTATAGTAAGTAATTTATCTAACATGACCACATTTGGGACCGGAGGCGATAGCCCAGCGGGTGGGGCATTTGCCTTGCACGCCGGGCCCATGTCGGCCAGGGTTCGATTCCCGGCATCCCAAATGGTCCCCGAGCACGGCCAGGAGTGATTCCTGAGTGCAGATCCAGAAGAAACCCCTGAGCATTGCCGGGTGTGACCCAAAAATAAAAAAAAAAATGACCATATTTAACATGCCAAGTTTATGACTAATCAGTTATAAATAATGTCTTGTATTCCTACTTAAATTATACTTCTAAAGTACTTGCAAAGGATGAATTCTTCAGGGACTTCTGGCACCTTTGCTCTTCCTATATTAGGCCTAAGTATCTCTTCTGTATGCATTTTTCTTCATTTCCACTACATTATAAATAAAAGTCTAAGAGCATATTTTACGTGCAATAATTTCATTTTTCCCAGAAAATACACAGAAACTGCTTCCTCTTTTTAAAAAAGTCTAGTAATGAGACTTTAATAATTAATCAAAACCAACAGTGCTCAGGGCTACTCCCACTTCTGTGCCTGGGGATTCCTCTTGGTGATGTGCAGAGAGACAAAGCCATGAGGTACTGGGGACTGAAGCTGGACTTCTATATACAAAACATGTGCTTTAGCCCACTGAGCTATCTCTTTATCCTAACTAGATGCATGTACTTTAATCTGCTCGTGGATAAGTAAGTCTTCAAACAAAAGAGGGGCTTTTCTTATTTTATCAGTTTATTTATTAATATTTTTCTTAGAAACAGTACAAAGCTGAAATTGATAATAAACTTTAAATCACAATCTCAGCTTCTAAAGTTGTAGCCCATATTATTTAAAAATGATGTTATACCTTATTAGATTTCAATAAATAGATACAATTTAGTAGTTATTACAATCTAGTCTTTACTGTGTGGTATATTAGTACCCACAAAGAAGATAAATGAGACAGAAGTTGAGAAGGTGGGCAAATACAAGAAAGAAAAAGCGAAGCAAGCAA
This sequence comes from Cryptotis parvus, assembly GCA_021461705.1. Taxonomy (NCBI): domain Eukaryota; kingdom Metazoa; phylum Chordata; class Mammalia; order Eulipotyphla; family Soricidae; genus Cryptotis; species Cryptotis parvus. Next base: position 179,610 of record JAJIBD010003173.1, on the reverse strand, counting down.
ATGAAAGATATATTTAATGTCTAAATTTGTCTAGGTTGAAGATAAAAGGTCTTGCCACATTGAGCACTCATGTTCTGGCAAACACTACCATGTCAGTGAGGGTATCATGTCATTAAATAGTTTATAAACTTAAAAAGCTGCTACTACCTGAAGAATAATGACAAAATATTATAATGAATTCAGCACATGTACCGAAGCGTGGTTAATGTTCTAGTATAGTATTTTTTAACCAGTCATATAGCCCGTAGGATATTCCCAGGGGAACACAAGTGAAATATGCATAATAAGAAGGCCGAGGCATGAGATTAGGGGATCCAGCAGCAGTATAATGCCAGGCAGAGAGGGGGAACACGGGAAGGTACAAGGCCGATGGGGGCCACAGTCAAAAAAAACATTAAGACTAAGAACAGTGAACTGTTCTAGACAGCATTAGGATTGCTGTGCTAGGGAAAAAACTAGAGGAATTTTTGCCACCACTAAATTTAAACTTACTAAAGCTAGAGAGTACGAGCCCCAGCTAAACATAGTTCTTACATGACGCAGAGACAAACCACCCAGGGCCCAGTTAATGTTTTTAAATTATGAAATAGGCTAATCATGTCAAATATCTTTAAATATTTGTAAGCAAGTATTTTAGTATGGAAATCAGGATTTTTTAATTTCAATTTCCACTATTAATATGATTGATCTTATAAACAATTCCAAATAGTTTATAATTTTCCAAAGTCACCTTTTTTTATGATATAACATAAATAATTTCTATAGAAATATGCTCAGTATTTAAATACTGTGTAGGGATATTATTTCCTCCTGGCCCGAGATAAAAGCTTTAGACCAGTAGATTTCAGTACTAGTATTTTACCAGACAGTTGATTCAAGTCGATTTTTAACTAGTGTGAGCAGGCTTTTTTAAGGTTTATTTAGCAGAATATTTATATAACTGAAATTAAATCTCATGAGTTAAAAAATGATTCAAAACATCAGTGGTCAGAAATTTTTTTGTTATGACACCTTGTATCTTTAAAACAAAAGACTGAGAAAAATACTGTTTCACTACTGTGCAGGCTTTAGTTATTTAAAAGGTAATGATTTCGAGCTAGAGAGGTGGTACAGTGGATGCAGTCTTTGCCTTGCATGCAGTCAACCCAGGTTTGATGTTCGCCCCACGCCTGCCTGGGGTGATCCCTGAGTGTAGAGCCCTGAGCACTGCCCCCAAAACAAAGTAATAGAAAACAAAATATAAAAAGGAACCTGTAAGATTGAATCATTTATTGGAAAATCAAGCTGAAGTATCAAGAATAAGCTATATTCCTACTCAGAAATAGAAGAAAACAAACCATCTTCAAAATATGTGAATATATGGGAAAAAGCAGAGTACAGGTGGTCTTCATTTCAGTATCAAAAAGATGTTTACAGTTTACTGTTAAATATCTTACTTTATTCACCTAGACTTAACTGTATATATAATGCCTCCCTCTGTAAGCATATAGTAACACAAGTACACCAACACACACAGGATGAATTCAACTGCATAATTATAATGAGGAAATAAAATGGTTACCTGTGGCATCATCAGGGGTCCAGGGGTGACTTCGAGCTGGCTTTTCTGAGGTTGGTCCTGAGGTAGTGATCATTCTGACACTAGGACTGGAAGACCTACTGCTCACCTGGAGATAGGTGACAGGAAGAAAAAGGTGATTTTTGACTGAAAACCTCACCAAATAAGTTTCCTAGGAATTTTAATGGAAATGTATATTTGAAAGACTCTATGTACAAATAAGTGGTACCTTTTAAAAACTGATGAGTCTGAAAGAAAAGAGACATGCTCTGAAGTCAGAACTAAATCAATAGATCATAACTGGAAGTAGAGAACTGTTAGATCTGGGAGTTTGGATGAAATGACCTTGTCTGCGCTAGACCTTTGCTTTGATGGCCTGCTATATTCAGTGGGCCAGAGAATAAGAATCAAGTCTTAGGCAACCACAGGGTAGAGGAACCCCTGCTTCAAATAAAATCCAAGGAAGTTTTCATTCCCAAGGGACCAAGTGAATTTAGAAAAATAGATCAACAAAAGTAGTTAGCAGGTAAATTTGTCTATTTTGGGTGATGGCTCTTGGTGGAAGGAAAGTATGTGTCCACTGTGAATGTAGGAAAAAAAAATTCCAGAATAGTTGGAAGACATAAATTCTACCCACAATATATTCCAAGTACTAAAAAGTACACCAAAACTCTTCAGTGCCACCCTCGAGAACATCATGAGACAATTAGAATGGGAAGGAATGGGAGTGAAGATAGATGGTCGGCAACTACACCACCTCCGCTTCTCTGATGACATCGTTCTAATAACACCAAACATTAGCCAAGCGGCACAAATGCTGGCTGACTTTGACCGAGAATGTGGAAAGGTAGGTCTACAGCTGAATCTGAAGAAAACTATGTTCATGAGAAATGAACTAGTTCCAGAGGCCCCATTCACTCTCAATGGAACAAACATCTCTGAATGCAGCAGTTATGTGTACCTAGGTCGAGAAGTCAACATTATGAACGCACCTAAAACCTGAGCTGCGCAGGGAGGAAGAGAGCGGCATGGAATGCCTTCAAAGGCATCGAAGAAATAGCTAAAGGACAAAGAACCTCCGGCTCTGGGCACATCTCTTCGACTCCACTGTTCTCCCTGCATTAACATATGCTTCAGAGACCTGGGCCCTACAAAAGCAGGGATGAGAATGCTATTCGGGTCTCCCAGAGAGGCATCGAAAGAGCTATGCTTGAATATCACGCCTCACTCAAGTGAGAGAAGGAATCCGGAGTTCTGACCTCCCGTCGCTATTCCAGAATCAGGGACGCTGTCTCGCTTTGCCAAGGCATCGAAAATCAGATGGGCTGGACATGTAATGCGATTTGGAGACAACCGCTGGACTAGAGCCATTACCGCACTGATCCCACGGGATGTCAAAAGATCACGTGGCCACCCACCTACAGGAGATGGTCAGACTTCCTTGTTAAGACCCTGAAGGAACGGTTTGAGGCTCTTCAGATTCCTGAATCAACCAGATGCCATTGGGCTACATTGGCACGTGATAGGGTCCAATGGAAATGTTACTGGCGCCCGCCGAGCATCGATGAATAACGGGATTCAAGTGATCAAGTGATCAAGTGACTAAAAAGTACCCCCAAAAAAGACGATGACAACATAATAAAATCGATAATGCTGAGTGAAATTCTGTAAACGAGGGAGCCAGAGAGAAAAGTCACATATGAAATACTTGTTACAGCTAACAATGGAAGCCAAAGAAAGTGAAATATCATCAAACTGTTAAAAATCATTTCCAGCCTAAAATTGTTTAACCAACAGAACTGTGAAGAATGAGGTCAAAAAATAACCTCAGATAAGCAAAAAACTAAGTTTATGATCCATAGACTCCTACCATAAGAATTACTAAACCATGTAATTTAGGGAGAAAAAAACATTTTTGCTGATGGAAGAGCCACACTGTAATTAAACTACTGGTAAGCACAAGGATGACTCTATACTAAAAAGTATTAAACAAAAGAAAAAAAATGCCAAATTTACAGAATTATAACTAAGGTATAAAAATTTGAGTAACAGCAACATTACTATCAGATTTCAAAGACGAGAACACATTTAAAACCCCCTGAAGTGGGCCGCAGTAATAGTACAGTGGGTAGTTTGTCCTGCAAGTGCATCCTTGGGTGCACTGCCGCTCTCTGGGCTGTCAGTCCCCAGAACTTTTAGGCATAGTATGCCAGGGCAGAGAGAGAGTAAAACAGTTAAAGCAATTACCAAGCCAAGTAGCTGTTGCCACAGCCCTGGTTTAAATCCTGGCCCTGCATATGGTCCTCTGTGCAGAGACTGATGTGGCCCCCTCCCTGCAAAAGACTAGAATGACAATGGATCTTTCTAATTGCTAATTTCCTTTTATTTTGTTTAATAATATACTATAGTACTTGCATATGAACACAGCAAGCATTACTTATCTACTGTGTATCTGGAACTTGTATATATTATAAGAATGCTCAGAGATAGACACTGTGGTCCCCCACAGCAGATTAGTACACAGCCTAAAGGTCATATCTGGCTAGTAAAAAGTAGACTTTCAATTCCATGTAGCAATAATATATGTGCAGTTCTTTATGTAATACTAACTGTGTCATCTTGTGATCTTTAGGTTGCATTCCTCGCCATGAGAAATCCTAAGAAAATATCTATAGTGAAGAAAATTCTTTAAGGGTTATGCAGGCACCCATGCGTAAAATTCTAGTGAAAGAGAAATACCTTACTATGAAAAGTTTATAAGCACTATCATTGTAGAAATTTATTATCAAGGCAAGCTGGAACTGTTTATTGACAATATGACACAGCTAAAATTCATTAACACTGAAAACTAGTAAATAGTAATGCAGAGTAAGAGAAGCCAGAACACTTAAAACTGAAGATATTTATGGTTATTTGAGCAAGCATTATATTTACTTTTATAAGTTTATATAGTTTCATATACAAGATGCAATGTAAGAGCAGTCTGTAGTTTTTGTAATCAGATTTGGATTTAAAAACTTGGTTGTGGGGCCGGAGTGATAGCACAGTGGGTAGGGCATTTGCCTTGCATGCGGCCGACCTGGGTTCAATCCCTGGCATCCCATATGGTCCTCCCGTGTGTGACCCAAAAAAGGAAAATAAAAAACAAAACAAAAAATATTAAAAGTTGGTTGTAATAACTGCCTGCAGTGTAAGAAAATTAGAAGGTTTAGGAAGATTTCCCTAACCCTCAGTTTATTCATCAAATAAGTGGATCAGATTTATAATGCTTAGATTAAAATAATGTGTATTAGTAAGGCGTGGCACACGTTGGTACACACCAAAATGAGGCAGCTGTTATTACTGTAACTTTCAAACTGATCAGGGCTTATCTGTCCAGATAAGCACTATGGTAACTGACCAGGCTTTGGGGGCCAGTTAAAGACCTTTACCACATCGGAGTAAGGAGAAGCATTAAAAGCTGCAGCAGTCACTCCAGAAGCAAGCAGAGAGCAATATTTTTCTGTGGATGGCACAAAGAACACACTTTATCATAGTCTCAGTCTAATCTTATCTACTGGTATTCTAAGAGAATGTTCATGTCCAGCTTCTTCTTTTTTTTTTTTTTTGGAGGAGGGGAGGAGTGCGGGAGGCTGCACTTGGCTCTGCTCAGGGATCACTCCTGGTGGTGTTTCAGGACAATGTGTTCCAGGGATAGAACCCCAGTTGGCTCCACATAAGGCAGCTTTACCTGCTATACTCTTGGTCTCTCTGGGCCTATGTCCAGCTTCTAACACAGGCCTCACTATCAGATCAATTCTTAGACAGCAGGGGCTGAGTTTTCCTTCTCAGTAGCTTTCCAAAGGATCAGGAGGCCAGATCTATTGTGAGTGCTAAATAAGCTTCCTGACTTAAAAACCTCAATTTAAAAGTGATCTGTATATAGTGAGGATACAATCTTACATATACACTTATAACTACTGTTAGTAAGTTTGCTTTGGTCATTACTCACAGAAATGGGAGTATAAGAGCAACTGATTTAGGTTTACTTTACAGATGGAAAATCTTAAGGGCTTTTGTTTCAGCTCAAAGTAAGCATCAAAGTACAAAATTCGGTCAGTCTACTTTCTCCTATAAGATATGATGTTAAGCTTTCATAAGTATATTTTCTTTCTCCCTTTGGTGACTGTCCAGGTAAACAAATTCTTTTCTTTATGGTCTTTTTCAGCCTTCATGGACAAAATAAACAAATCCCATGCATCGGTTTACTCATTGCTTATACTTTTTCATGAGTAATTTAAGATTAATAGTCACTTATAAAATTTTCATAAGAAAGTATTTCCATAGCACATTAACATTACTGCTCACTATTCTACCCCAAACGAGGTGCCTGGCATTTTAATTCTGTAATACGTAAGTCAGAAAACTTATGACCAGATGGGCTGGTCATATAATGCGATCTGGAGATGACCGTTGGACTAGAGCCGTTACCGATTGGATCCCACGGGATGCCAAAAGATTGCGTGGTCGCCCACCTGCAAGATGGTCAGACATCCTTATCAGGACCCTAAACAAACAGTTCGAAGCTCTTAACATCCCCGAAACAGACAGATGCCATTGGGCACGTGATAGGGTCAAATGGAAACATTACTGGCGCCCGCTCAGCAAATCGATGAATAACGGGATATCAAGTGATCAAGTGATCAATACGTAAGTAATTTTCACTACATCAATACTAAAACTTAAGTCGTACAAAATTTGTATATTACCTATCTTAAAATAGATTTTACTTCCATATCAAACTAACCCTTATCACAAATCTTTTGAGTAGTCCACTAATAACATAAGCAAATGACTATCCACAATATCTGCCTTAGTTCCAATGTCTCACTAACAGAAAGTATTCTGAATGAAAATGGCAACAGTAACAGTCTCACTACTGAACTTGAGAGGAAGTGTGGATGATGTGGTATGGGGAGGTCAATAAAGCACTTTATTCTACAGTGAGAGAAAAGCTCCAACTGATAGATGGTCCTGAATTGTCTTAAAGCAAGTTTCTCACGCCAAGTCAAAGGGAGAACATTTGACTAGTGCTCAGTGCAGTGATGATAAAAAGAGTCAAGGAGGCTGAGCTCATGAAGCCTCTTAGGAACCAAAGCAAATACCAGATGTCAAACTGTTATTAAGTACCATAATTAAAACTAATATTTGAAGAGGACAAAGTGGGAAACTTCACTCAGAATTTCCAGGGTCTCATTAAAACATGTATGAAGAACTACTTTAATAAGCAAAATCAAGATTTAGGGGCTTAATAACATAACTATATAATATCTATTTTATGCATATGTGCATATGCCTGTGTTAGTGTAAACATTTTGTTGCAAATATATATATATATTTGCACTGCAACAAAATATTTCCAAACAAATGAAGATCAAGGATATTTAAGTGGTTTTCATTAAGTCAGTCAGTTTGATGACTTTTAAAGGGCTCTCAAATTTTATTGACTACAAAGAAAACTTACGTTACAAAATAAAATAATAAAACTTTTCTGGGATAATAAAACACTAAATCATTCAGCCATAAGTTTAATCACATTGCTTATCATGCTCAACACTGTAATTTACATGAAAATGGGTCACAACATTTTATGTCGCATACTCAAAATTAATTGATTTCAATATATTGGAAAACAGATCAACAACAAAATCGATGTCATAATTAGTTCACATTTTAAATGATGTGAGTGGTATGTGATCAAGGTTATTAATTTCAACAACGAGAAAAACCAATTTTTATAAAGCTATTTAAAATGTGGTAATAGTAAGAAATGGCTTAATTTGGCACTATCTAACTCAATCTATAAAATAAAGGGCAACCACAAGTAGAATGAAAAACAAAAACTTTAACAACCAGGATAGAAACCTGGATTTATTCATCTGGTCAGTAAATATTATCTTAAGAGTATTTCACAAGAATAAAAATCCAGTGAATATAAATTCCAGTGGAATGACAAATGTGAAGATGTCAGACTCCTACAAATATGTGAGTGCTGAGATGATTCTAGAGGAGGAATCTCTCTTTTTTGGAGGACAATGATATTTGTTGTACCATGTTAACTGAAAAGCATGTGCAAAAACCATACATAGAACTCTTGAGTTATTCAACCTACTTTCATAATTTTTAATTAAAATGATAACATACAGATATTTAAATTTTCTCTACTATTTAATTCCTACTGCTAATTTATTACAATGTTAACTCATAAACTTTATTTTTGTAAAGGCCAGAACTCATAATTAATTTCTGGTTTTATGCCCATTATTTCTAAATAACATTTACAAGAATTCAAATGTTAAGACTTACCTGACCAGGTTCTGTTCCAGTAATTGTCAAGTCTTGGATGGATCTACGTCTAGGCTGCCCGTTGCCTTTTAAAAAATGAAAAAGGTGAAATAGTGAAACCTAGTTTAATATTCTCTAAAGGTATCACGGCTACAGTAGGAAGTTGGAATTTGTTGCTCCCTGCTTGTATACAAAACATTTGTGGAAAAAAGAGTGAGTTTATTGTTAAAAAGAGAGAGAGAGAGAGAGAGAGAGAGAGAGAGAGAGAGAGAGAGAGAGAAATTGTAAGAAAAGGAAAGAAACAGCTGCAGCGTTTTAACTCAAAAAGTTGCTGGCCTACAACAAAATATGTCCTAATACAATTACCACTCCTATCACACAAATAGCTGCTGAACACTCTTCCACCATCTTCTGTCATGTATTTAAATAGATGAATGCTTGGGGCTGGGGTGATGACGGCATCTATTTCAAGGACCTTACGTTACAGCTGCTACATCAAGACAGCTAACAGGTTATGAGACATGCCTGACTAACCAACAGCAACACCTTTTCTTTTCAGGGCCTAAAAGGATGCTTACGGTTTAATTTATTAAACCAAGTCACACTTAATTCCATTAAAATGCTGTCAGAATCTGACAGTTTTATTTAATTACTGCTAATTTTATTTGAACAACTCTTGATTTCCTACATCAGAGGACCGATTTTGCCAACAAACACCTAACCTGTAGAAATGAACTATTGTCAATCCTCTTTTGAAACATCTATGTTAATAATATTTTAATTTACATATTGTTTATACAAAAAACTCTACAAATGTAACCTCAGCAAATCAGACTGAATTAAATAACAGGTTCAACTCAGCACTTTTATTTTGGAATAGACAGGGCTGCTTATACATTATCTTCTAAGATGAGAGACCAGCTGTCTCAAGAGGAAGCACCACAATACTATGAGTAACAGCTGACACAATACTCAAAATTCTTTTGGCTTTGAAGGTTGCGTTATGTAATTTGTCAATTACTATGCAGCATTCAGAATATGTACTCTAAATAGCCACGGAATGATGAGCAGAAAGAAGTCATTCTTAAAATTTCTATTTTTAGGGTCTGGGGTTCAACAGCAAAGTACATGCCCTGGATGCACAAGTCTTGAGTTTGATTCCTGATACCACCAAAAAAAACTCTGCATATTTTCAAATGCTGATTATTTTAAACCAATCAGCAATATAATATACCATCTTAAATGATATGCTTACAAAGAATTTACAACAGAACAATATTTAATATAGCAATAACTGTAATGAATATAAAAATTCAAATTTATGACCATGCTTGAAAGTGCTGAACAATCTCCATTCTCCCTCTCCAGTTCAAGGCTGTTTAATTCTAGCATACTCTTATTTCAAACTTCCTTTTATTCCAAATTCCAACTTTCCACTACAAGTAAATAGTAGCAAACTGTGCATTACTGAGTCAAGGATGCTAAGATACTTTTGTGAATATTTTTAACTGTTTGTGGAGAAAAACAAAGTAGACCCACCAACCATGACTAATAAGCAATTTGAGACAGATTTCATTTAACACAATCATTCTAAAATTAGCTTAGATGAGACAGGCTTGTAAAGTGTTTGGAATTCTCTTTTCAGATTAGCAACATTTGTGAATCAGGGAACCATCCAGTACATGTGTCTAGAAATCATTACATCACCGTTGCAATAACAACAACAGAAAAGTCAAATCTAGGTGAGATAGGAGGAAAGAGGAGCAAAACTTTTAAGAAAGCAAAGAAGTGACAGTTAACAAATGCTGTAAAATGAGAAGAAATATTCGAGCTACAGCATGAGTTAAAGCAAGCAGTATTAAGCAATGCATTATAATTAGCATAACCATCACAGAAACCATCTGGCAAACAGTTCAGACAAAGCAAAAAAAAGGACTGCAATCAACAAATACTTGTTGCTCCAATATTAAGTTTTAGTCATCATTTAGAAATATGAAAGTAAAAAATACATCCAACTCCTATTATTGCAAATGATAATTATTGGGTGTGTTCTCAGTAAACTGAGATTGATTCTAAAATTTTTTATGCAACTGAATGTTAATTTAGAAACTCAGTTATTTATTTTACATTTTTATGGTATTTGGATATGTACATATGTTATGCATGGCAGCACATTAAAAAAAACTAAGAGGGGCAATATGTCAAGTAATGTCTGATCTGAAAATGATGTTCTTAATATTTTTTTCTGTAATGGACTCTGTAAGCTTTATTAAGACAAAAACAGCAATAAATATTATTATTTAAAGTAACAGCAATAAATACTATCACATCGAAAGAAAGGTTCAGTCCAGTTGTTTTCAATGCCAGAAGGACAAGGAAGGTGTCTCTTCAAAAATACTCTTATATATCTCAGTTCAGTCGTCTAAACAACTGGACATCAATAAACAGGTTAGAAACTTATCAATAATGATCATGTTCCTTTGGCGCTAGGTCTACTACTGCCAAAACTCGGCAGCAGGTGTTTAGGTATTGGCCTCGCATGTAGCCAATTCCAGTTCAATCCCTAGCACTGCATATGGTTCCCCAAGCACCATGAGTAATGATCCCTGAACTATCTCTTACTCCTGACAATTCAGGAGTAAGCCTGAGCAGAGACCACCTGTCACCCCTCTCCCACGTCCCCCAAATAAATAATTGTTAAAAAGAAAGGGAGAGAGAGAAGCATGTGCTGCTGGAAAAATGATTCCTAAAGAATTGCTGACACAGGGTTATCACAAACTTCTGATTTGTGAAAAGAAGTTACATCTAAAGCAGTTAAAAGAGATACAGAGAAGGAAAAGAAGGGAGGGTCAGCTTGATACCAAAATCTCACTATACTTTGGTGTCAGGGTTAATGTAGAAGAGTTATAAGAAACTGTGTAGTTTAGAACACAGGTAAAAAAGGGTTAATTTACAGTTAACTTCTTCATGACTCCAAGAGAATATTGAAATAGTGACCCACTGAATACTAAATTGATGAATACCATAGACTTCTTGCTCTTTTTCATCTAAATAATGGCAGTGTACACTAGTGCTGAAGAGCAAAAATGAAACAAGATTTGAATTGTCTATCAAGGAATAAGTTAGGTATTTCAGTTATTATAAAGACTTCTTGTTAAAGTTCCTTAAGGTTAACAGTGTATATTTAGTGTATTTTAAAGATTGTCACACAATAAAAGAGGAGAAAGTGGAACGACCTGGAGTCAGAAGATCTGAGCTGGGATCCTGGCTGTATGACTTTGGAAAAACCATTTACTGTCGTTAGGTTTAAACTCGTACCTATAAAATGGCTAAAGCTGGGATGTGGCTCAGGGATAAAGTGCATGGCAATAACCTAGTTCTAATACACATTAAGGCCAATCAGGATGATATAATTTAAGCTACGTTGTAGGCCACAAAAAACACCTAACCAGTTTTGTTCTCTGCACTGTTGACACTTGGGAATGGTAACTCCTGCAGCACACACACTGTGGCAAGTTTGGCAGCATCCTGGACTTAAATCCACTGCAAACTGGTGGTACCTGGTGATGGTAGACAGCCAAAAGGACTACAAATGTTTGGCCAATGGGGCACAAATTCATGGTGCTGAGAACCAACTTGTCCTTTTCCAGTTTCTCTCTCCCCCTCACTCTTGTACAGTCTTGATTTTATGGCAATGTGTGCGTGCTTTCTTAATTCTTAGCCACCAGAACTAGATTAAGACTGTTATTATTTGTTAAATTTTCTTGATTCCCTTTAACAGCATGTACATGATTATTTATTTATTTATTTATTTATTTATTTATTTTTGGCCACACTGAGAGGTGCTCCGGGCTTACTCCTGGCTCTGAACTTCGGAGGCAGTAGGGTTCTGGGGAACATATGGGGTGACAGAGATCCAACCCAGGCTGGTTGCATGTAAGCCAAGAGTCCTACCTGCTGTACTCTTCCTGGCTCACAACAGTGTATATTTACTGTTGCCACTTCTTTAGTCTTTGTTCCTTTAAACCCTGTAACTTTCAACCTTAAAGGTAGAATGATCTGACTTTTTTTGTTCAATAGTTGTTACGATTTAATAAAAGAAATTACTGTGAGAAATAGATTAACTATTGAGTAGCAATAATGACAATGACTTAAAGTAAGTTACTTTGACAATTGTGGCAGAAATTACTAATATAAAATGAATTAATCTATACAAAATGGCTCTGAAGAATAGTATAATGTGCGTTTTAATATTTTATTTCCTGGTCCCTAGAATTCAATTAAGTTTATTCACTTGCATTAGGCAAAGATTTATCAAATACTATGAGAGAAGCACTGAGTCAGATATGGCTGATCAAATTCATATTAACAAAAATATCATTGGTCTTGATCCTCAGTTTTCATTTTAAAGAGAGAAATCATTAAGTATTCAACTACAAACAATATTCTACTAAAAGTACAATCATAGGCAGAACACAGAGTTCTGAGGAATTCACAAATCACACCACTTAATTTATGGGAAAAACTATACACTTCCATGAAGATTTGGAAGAGTAAAATAAATGATAATTTTGATAAATATCTGGAGGCCACATAAGATACTCAGTTCTGTTCAATAATAATTTAGAGTGACCTGTGAAATGATCACCATAAAAAGAAAAGGAATTTACCAATTTGAGAGATCAAATATTTAGTGTGACATATAAAGAGACCAATATATGAGATTCTCCTCATATTTACAGAAGAATCAGAATTGACTATGATTCCTAGACAAGATACCATGCAAAATAGAAATACAAAATGTTATAGTTTTACTTTGTTCTGTTTTCTAGATGAAGGCAAGAGTATCTAGCAACTCTTTTCTCAAGTTTGTATTTTACTTGCTACCAACAGAAAGAGGCTAAGGCTGAAAGCCTAGACACAGCCCAAAAGGTATTAACAAGAAAGGAAAAGAACCAAAGACAACAAATAGTTTAAATAGTTGTTTCCTCTTTCTGCTGGCTAGAAAAGTTATCTGCATCCTGCTCACCTAAAGATGAGAGGAAGTTGGCAGATTTTTGGGATAATGTTTATTCTGTGGAAATGCTTATCTTGCCTTCTACTTTTTTTCTTGCTAGAGAGCTGAAATGTAATTTGTCTCCGTTGTTACTGCATGCAAGGTATCCATTTTCACATCCTAAAAAATTGGAGCAAGAAGCATTTTTGCAAGTACCAGGGATCATTACTCCGGTTCCGCAGCTATTAGACCAACTCAGGTGGTCTATGATACCTGATATGACGATCTCAGGGACATCCAGAATGTTGCCAAATGAAGCGGTTTTACGGTGGCCCCGTTTAGGCTTGGAATAGGCTGCAAAAACACATATATACAGTATACATGCAAACAACCACGAATAGTAACACAGAAAGCGATTATGAAAATGGAATAATTTTCAAATAGTTCTGTTAATAACACTTCATGCAGAATGACATGCAGAACTATCTAACTTTTCATCCATGCTTGAAGAAAAGCACGATTAAGGAGCAAACAACTACCAACAACAATGTTTCACGTACTGGCTTTAATTAGCAGGAAAGAAAATCAGACAGACAGACACAAAGCTGCAGAGTGATGAAGAAAGTAAAGTTCAAACATCTTCACAGAAACAATCTAAGTAAGTGTAACCAGTGATGTGCACTGGGGGGTGGGGCGGGGGTGGTGAATGTGGGAAGGATGATGAGTTAATAAGAAATAAACTGCCATGAATTTTTTAATTACACAAACAGTGTAACATGTTCAAATTAGATGTTTCCTGAAGTGTGCTATAAAGTAAAATTCATTGATTAATAATGACTGAATCAGAATATTCAATGCATACAATTGTATTTATACACACTTTCAGCACTTTATTATAATTTCCAAAGCTTAGGACAGATTCTGTTAACCATGAACAGCACTGAACATTCAGACTATGAACCTTTGAAAGTGAGACAGATGACTAAAACGGCAAATTGTGTAGAATCCAGAGGCTGTTCAGTAACATTTGGTCTACGTGTAACATGAAAATACGGTAATTTAATGTGTGTGATTTTCTTTAACCTAAGGAAATATTTCTATAAATAATCACAGATCATTACTTGATTAGAAAATCAATACCAGCAAAGACAAAATTTAAAGTACTTTCTGGTTTAGAGTAGCAGTCAATGTATGGAAGGACTATTCTAAATAATATCCCTGATAAAAAGCATAGCAACCAAACTGTAAAGCAATGTCCCCTGTGCACTGTTGGCCTGAACTTCACTGAGACACCCTCACTGCACAAAAGCATGAAAGACCAGGACGGCTTGACAGTGGCTGATAAGTTAAACTGATCACTTCTAAAAATCTATGTGGTAAGGCCGCTAGAATCCTGTCAATCTTGATTCTTGCTCTTTTCCTTAGGAAATCCATCCTCCCAGATAAAAGGACAAGAGATCCTTCCTTGTCTTAAGGACCATATAATCATACCACTATGGTCAGATGTCAAAGTAGTTTTTTTCCTTTTTCTTTTGGGTCACACCTGGCTATGCTCAGGGGTTACTCCTGGCTCTGCACTCGGAATTACTCCTGGCAGTGCTCGGGGGGACCATATGGGATGCTGGGGATGGAACCCAGGTCGGCCATTTCAAGACAATTGCCCTACCTATTGTGCCATCACTCCGGCACCCAAAGCAGTTGTTAGGAGAGACAATTGGGAAAGCTCTTCCAAAGAGCCTGAATATCTATGTCCTAATTCTTCCTCTGGCTGCCTAACTGTGAATATGACGATGAAGAGTTACAAAAACCAATTTGGAGAATGCCCACTTGATTTGTTCAAGTAAATATTAAAGTTTATGTATAACTGGATCTTATTATATTTATTTGGTTCTAATGCCAACTGATAAAAATCAGTGATCATAACTAGGTAGAACCAAGTACTTCATGATGTCCTGTCCTTTGGACATTTTCCTGAAAAGAACTTCACACAAAAAAGAATGTTCTATTTAGGAGAAAACACAAGTAACAATAAAAATATCTTTAAAACAATTGGTTAGCCAAATTAAAAAAAATACACCAATACACAAGTGTACACACATATAATTACAGACCACACAAACATGTTAACTGTGTATCTCTGAGTGGGGTCATTACAGGAGACTGTTTTTGAGAGGTCTATTTGTATTCACAGATTTTAAACATAGAAACACAATTTATTTTTGTAATCAACTCTCCTCCACTTCTGGAGGAACCATAAAAAAAATTAAAGTAGCATTACAACAATAAGATCTAGTTAGGAAAGGTTGTCACTTTGCTCAAGTAACAAATGCAATTCTTTCCTACTAATCAGTTTCTGCATAATGAATCACTCAATGAACTGACAAACTAAATTTCAATGCTAGCCTTTTCTAAGATGGAATAACATCACCATGCTCTTTTATCACACATTGAAAAGAATTAACTACAATCAACTCAGTTACTTTTGCTATTGAAAGGGAGAGAAGAAAGTGAGGCCTAATCATATTTGGATCTAAACACTTTTCTGCTAACCTCAAAACATTTGCTATTATTTGGGTCTAGCTAAAGATTCTAGGAGAGTCACACAAAATCCTTCAAAACATCCAGGTTTGCTGAATTTTAGCTTCTCACTCGGATTTCCATTTTTTGATTAACAAAATTCTATTTGAGAAAATCTGTAATTAGGAAAGTATGCCTTCTGGTCTAAATACTTTTTCATATTTTCTTCTTGGACCAAACCTGGTAGTCCTCAGTAGCAGGTGGTGCCAGGGACCAACCTGAAGCTCCTACACATAAAACATGTGCGCCAGTCCTTTGTGCTATCAATTGCTCTGGTCCCAACCCCCAAATTTTCAAGTCCTATTTTGAAATTTGTCAATCATTTTTAAAACATGAAAAGTATATCTTAAGTCTACTTTGTGCTTTAAAACACTTTAATACAGAGGGGCCAAAGAGACAGTAGAGGGCTAAGGAACTTGTGTTGTATGTGGCTGACCCAAGTTTGATTCCTGTACCACATATGCCCCCAAAGCAATGCTGAGCACAAAGCCAGGGGGCAAGCCCTGAGCACTGCCAGGCATGGCCCCCAAACCTAAAAAAAAAAAAGACCCACAATAAAACCCCTCCAATTAAAAACACCCAAATCCTGATACCACCATTTTCACTTCTCCGAGACTTTACTTCCTCTTTACCTGCAGTCGCAGCGATCCTGGCTTCTATTTCCGACATGTCAGCACTCATCCTCTTGCCCCTCGGAGGTTGGGGGTAAGCTCTCTATGCTGCTCCCACGGGGAAGCTCCCAGGCTTAAACGTCCAGATTCGTTCTGTTAAATCACAGGGCAATTTGAATTACTGAATTTCGTTTTTAATTTCTCTATTTATCCATGCATTCATTCATTCATTCATTCATTTATTTATTTATTTTTTCTTTTTGAGTCACAACTGGCAATGCTCAGGAATTACTCCTGGCTCTACACTCAAGAATTATTCCTGGCGGTAATCAGGGGACCATATGGGATGCTGGGGATTGAACCTGGGTCTGGCCGCATGAAAGGTAAATGCCCTACCCGCTGTGCTATCGCTCTGGCCCCAAATTACTGAATTTTTTTACACAGAAAAATCCCGGGCAGCTTAGAAGGCAACTATGAACTGGATTCTTACTGATTCTGTTCTACTCTGAAAGAGGAAACTTTCATTCAGATGGAACTCTAAAAGTAAGGTACAGCAAATTTCAGACACTGGTCTTTAGGAAAGGTTGATTACTGGAATTAGGAGTTATATGCCCAAATTAATAGTGAATATTATTACCTCTGGTTGAGTGAACGAAACACTCCACAGAATATTTGTATACCAATAATATCAATATATAATAACTGAACAGCACAAAACTGCATATTTAGGAAAAGTCCTTTGAATCAAAAAAAATACCCACTTTCCATAATAATTTTAACATCAAAGGCAGCAGTCATTGGAAGGGAAAACAGTCTGGTCTCAATGGCAAAAGAAATCTCATTGCATTTATTAAAATACTTCTGTCTGCTTCTGAGAGAACATTCAGTATTTGTACACTAAAGAGGGCAATAATCTCAGTTATTAATATTACGAGCATTGGGGAGGCAATGACTTTTGTTTAAATAGCAAAACAAACCTGCTGCTTTGCCTGGTTTTTCAACAATTTTGATTCTAAGCGTTTGATAGTATCATTTGTGGCAGGAACTTGTTCCATATTAGTGTCACTTTTATTACTGGTATTTGTGGATGTGATGTCCATGAACGAACCTAGAAAATAAAAATATTTATGACTATAAACTGAGAATTAACTCATCTAATAATATGCAACTTAAACAATTTTATAATCTAGCAAAATATAAATAGAAATAACTTTAAGTTAACATAATAAAATAAGTTACACTTAAAGGGTCCCTTCCCCTAGTCTCCAACGAAAAAAGGAACCAAAATGTCCAAGTAGTCTCCTAATAGTCAACAATGATCTTAGTTTTCAGCCTGAGCTAGGAGAACAGAATATACTCATCAATGTAGTGAAGTCCATGGGAAGACAGTGGTTAGAGGCAATATGAAGATGCCAGTTTGGACACAAACCAACAAAACTGAAAATACGAGACCTAAGCCACACCCACTGAAACTCTGTAATGTGCTTGACAAACTTAGAGGCAAGGATGGGCTGGCGTGGGAAGGGAATATGGGAACATAGGAGGGAAGTTGACACTGTGGTGGAATTGTGTACACACACACACACACACCTACTATGCGTGTGTATATGCCTAATACTCAACAATCAATAAATTTGTAAATCACAATTGTTTAATAAAAGATAAAAAAAAATAGAGTTCAGCTTGGAAATTATAAATTTGAGTCCCTATTAAATGTCAAGCAAGTACATTAGTTCTACTTTATCCACAGAAGAAATTTTGATAGTGGAACAGAACCAAAGATAGTAGTTTTTTTTTTTCTTTTTTGGGTCACACCCATGTTCCCACAGATTACTCCTGGCTCTGCACTCAGGAACTGCTCCTGAGTGCTCAGGGGACCTATGGGATGCTGGGGATTGAAACTAGGCCAGCTGCATACAAGGCAAATGCTCTACCCGCTGTACTACCGCTCCAGTCCCCCAAAATAGTACTTTCACTTATCTCTGACTTACTATAATCACTGTATCACTATCTTCCCATTCATCATCGATTTGCTCGAGCGGGCACGAATAACATCTCCTTATGTCCTTTCTCATGCTAGTAGAGCCCAAGGGCATCTGTTTGCTCCAGGAACATAAAGAGCCTCAAACCATTCCATCAGGTCATGGGAATGAGGTCTATAATTGTTACTGGTACTTGGCATATCATACAGTTTCTAATTCTCCTATTTTGTTATTAGTTGCTATTGTTCTCTTACAGTGAGGGCCTAATTAAGAAATTAAATTTTATGAATGCATAGGCGGGAAGTATAATATAAAAACGGTGTGGCCACAGAGACTGGCACACATCCAAAACAGCAAGAACAACCGGTGCTGGCGTGGATGTGGGGAAAATGGGACTCTCATCCACTGTTGGTGGGAGTGCCGACTGGTCCAGCCCTTTGGAAATAATATGGTCATTCCTCCAAAAACTAGATATTGAGCTCCCATTTGATCCCGCAATAGCACACTCCTGGGAATAAACCCGAGAGACCGAAAAACACATAGCAGAAACACTATCTGTACTTCTTTGTTCATCTCTGCGCTATTGACTATAGTTAGAATCTGGAAACAACCTAAATGCCCGAGAACAGAGGGCTGGCTAAAGAAACTGTGGTTCATCTACACTATGGAATACTATGCAGCTGTCAGAAAAGAGCGAAATTATGAAATTTACCTGCAAATGGATGGACATGGAGACTATCATGCCGAGTGAAATTAGTCAGAAGGAAAAGGACAGATATAGAATGACTGCATTCATTAATAGGATATAAATAGATACCAGTGTTTACTAAGTATGGGAAATGGTAATGGCAGATTAAAACTCACCATTGAATATACACAAAGAGACTTAAGTGATAAACTCTAAATATCTGCAGGGCTAGCCACAATGTGTAAAAGAAGAGGGAGAGAGATGCAGAGACAGAGAGAGAGAGAAAGAGAGGAAATGGGGGTACCTGCTATTGAGGCAGCCTGGGGGTGGGCGGGAGGGGTGGAGTACATTGGTGGTAGAAACAGGGCACTGGTGGAGGGATGGGTGCTGGAATACTGTATTACCAAGAATCAATTATGAACACCTTTGTAACTGTATGCCTCACGGTGGTATAATAAAAAATTTAAAAAAAAAGAAAGAAAAAGAAAGAAAGAGAGGGAGAGAGGGGAGGTAAGGAGGGAGAAAGGGAAGGAAATCCTGCATTCTTGTGCAGCTCATGCAAATAGGAGTATATTCCTACATAATTGTACACTATCCAAATATAAGCATGAAAATGAACATTAATAAATGGCTGATATCTAAAAAAACAAAAAAAAACAATGGTGTGGTACTATCAATGGTTTTAAGCATCCATTGGTAGTCTTGGATTTTATTTCATGAGAGTAAGGGGTGACTGCTGCAAATGGATAGGAGGGTGATAATGAGTTCTGGGATGGTGCATAAGATGTTAGAAAACGACCAACAAAAGGAGGTCAACTCAGGAAGGAGGAAGGAAATAATAAAACAGAGCAGAAATCAACAAGCTGGAATCCCAAAAAGTTCTGGGATAGTACAAATTATCGGCAAAGATATGCTAAAGCCAAAAGAAGTATGGTTAGCTAAGTGAAGAGGAGATGTGACTGAGTCCTTGTGAGTCTTACACATTCATAGGCTGGGGAGAGGAAGAATAACGAGCAAAGAACTTATTCTCAAATAATGAACTATCAGAACAAGAGGCAAAGATGTAAGATGGACTAATGCACAGGATGCTGAAGCCCAAATGAAGAAAAGTGCTGTGAGGGGATGAGGAACCGTGTCAAAGGCTACTGAGTCAAAAAAACCAGAGAACTGAAAAATCACTTGTTTAGATTTATTTAGGAAAGTAGAAGTCTTGGTGGGTTGAGAAGAGCAATTCTGGGACTAGGAAAATACCTCAAGGAGGTAGAGCACTTGCATAGTTTGAGAAAGGTCCCGAGTTGGATCCCAGCTACACACAACCCTCAAGCACCAGGGTTTCTTTTTTTTCTTCTTTTTTGGGTCACACCCGGCAATGCTCAGGGGTTACTCCTGGCTCTGCACTCAGGAATTACTCCTGGTGGTGCTCGGGGACCATATGGGATGCAGGGGATTGAACCCGGGCCGGCATGGGCTGGCCTCATGAAAGGCAAACGCCCTACGCACTGGGCTATCGCTCTGACCCCCTCAAGCACCAGGGTTTAACACCCCTAGGGAAGTCATGTGCCATGTGTCATCCATCTCTCACCCCTCCCTTTTTACAAAAGAGCAATTCTGGAGTTGTGATGAAAGTCGAAATGGAACTGTCACAAAAGAATGGAAAGAAAAGAGCTAAAGAATGCAGATACAGACTGTGCACACTCTGGGAAAGATGCCAGAAGTGAGAGGCTCGGATAAAACTGATGACTCAAGGGGACAGAGTGATAGTACAGCAGATAAGGCTGTGTTGATGTAGCTGGTGAGAGATGTTGATGTCACTTGTAAGGTAGATCTTGAACAAGCAGAGCACCCACAAAGAAGACTGAGTGGAACACCCACAAAGAAGGTTGAGTGGAGCACTCACAAAGAAGGTTGAGTAGAGCACCCACAAAGAAGTCTCCACAAATCACTTCCGGGGAATAGCTCCTCTTTATTAGGTGTAACAGGGGGTATTTAAGTTGGGGAAAGTAGCGTGGGAACTCTGTATCAGCCAATCAGGTAGTAGGGTGGGAACTGTATCAGCTAATCAGGTAGTAGGGTGGGAACTCTATCAGAAAATCAGGTAAGCTGAGAGACTTGGCGAAAACAAGGGATTAAGGCAGGGTATGTCCTTAACCCTGAACAGGTAGTGTGGTGCTTTTGTACAAGGTATGTATTTAGCTACACAGAGTAAACATACTGTACACATATACCTTGAATTCCTTAAAATAAAATACGACATTTTAAAGAAGTACACTTTTTTCTAACTACTATTTTTATAGTAGTCTCCCTGTGCTCAGCCGTTCATGAGGCAGTCGGGAGGCATGGCGGGTTCTAGCCCTGGCCCACCACCTTGGCAGAGCCTCACAACAAGCCAGACCACCCCGCCTCACTCCACGGGTGCCGCCATTTTCCACATTTGGACTTCCCTCTCGTCAGAACTCCACCCAGCAGACCAGCCCATTACAGCCCGGCTCGCGAGTGTTTAAAAAGAGTTTGCCTCCCCGCTCGGCAAGCTTGGCAAGCTTCTCGTGTTGTATTTGATATGCCAAATTCCAGTAACAATTATATTAGATCATTCCCATGACCTAATATAATGTCTTGAGGCTCTTTATGTTCCTGTAGCAAGCCGATGCCCTTGGCTCTACTGGCATGAGACAGGACATATGGAGATATTACTGGTGCCCGCTCTAGCCAATAGATGATCAACGGGAAGATTGTGATTGTGATCGTGACTATTTTTATAAACCTTTCTGATGCTGAAAATCATAAATCTCATTACCACTTATTTCCAAAACTGAGAACTTTGACCAGAAAGATCGCTACTTAAATAAGATTCTCTAAAGATTTTTCTATAAACCCCCAAACAGGGTAATCATGAATATATGAAATACAAATCACTTGTATCACTTGTCTTCACTTGTTCATCGATTTGCTTGAGCGGGCACCAATAACATTTCCATACTTCCTGCTGTGTGCTAGTGTAGCCCAAGGGCAATTGCTCCCTCCAGGAACACACGAAGAGCCTCAAACCATTCCTTCAGGTCATAGGAATGAGGTCTGTAACTGTTACTGGTTTTTGGCATATTAAATACAACATGGATAGCTTGCCAGGCTCTGCATGTGGGTGGTATACTCTTAGTACTCGATTCTCATCTTGTGCATTAACTGATGAACTGCAATGGGGAGAGATGGCTTTTCTCTTGGGTGGAGCTCGGATGTTGAGAATGACTGTCTTTACGGTGTGGGGGTTCCTCTGGCTTATTGCTAGGCTCTACTGGGATGACGGGCCAGTGCTAAAACCTGCCTAGAACTGTATACAGTGTATAAATGTGAAAGATCCTGGGAAGGACCTGGTCCTACTTCCGTTATTGTCTAGGACTGTGTGCGGCCACGGCGTCAGTGCAGCTGTGGGTCTAGAGTGTCTTTCTTCTGGTGTTGCTGGCCGTGGTGGCTGGGAGCTTGCAGCCACGCCCACTGACATGGAAGTGGAGGAATGAGAGGAGGAGCCCAAATCCCAGCTCCAAGTACAGCCAGCGTGACCACCCCACCCCCGCCCTCCCCGCCCGCACGTGTGAGCGAACTCCAGGAGCTATGTTGGACTCGGCCAAGGGCTGGCTGAGCCATTTACTGCCCTCCAGAACTCCATGGGCTGCCCCACGGGGAGCACACATATATATCACATAAATACATAATATATATTACATTAATTTCTAGTAAATTTAGATCAAGCATTATCTGTGTAAAAATTATTTTTCTAATAAAGAATCATACTCATTATATATAATCTTTTAATACCCAACAATGCACACATTTGAAGACCTGAAGCAGGTCCTTACTAACCCCTTAATGTGAGTACTTTCATGAAGAACGATGCACCTGCAAACTAAAACTGCAGTCAATCATGAGATGAAGAAATTAAAATGCAAACGAGGTTATCATTCATTGCTTCTTGATTGCAATTTCACAGGACTAGAGATAACTACAACAACAACAAAATAAAAATCTTCCAAACTATCCAATTACCTGTACTGGTGGCAGAGTTGCTCTGGCCTTCATCCGAAAACTGACAAGGATACTGTAATGGCTCATCTGCTCCTGGAAAGTACTATATATACAAAAAGTAAAATCATTACTTAAAATTTATTTTTTACACAAAAAGCTCTGTAAAAATTAAATTGCATAGAACATAAGAATTATTTCCTTGGGGTACAAAACTGCTGTTTTATCTTCCCTAAGGGATACACTTATAGATACCTCAATTTTTAAATTTTACTCAGATGACATTATGTTCTCTATTCTGAATTTCAGCCAAGACCAGTGAATGTCCTGAAACTACGATATCCCATTTTACACAGGGCCTTAAGAATTTTTGAAGGAAACAACAAATATTTCTCTACAGAATGTGAATGCAATGGTATCATACATTATCATTACATGAAAATTATGTTCTCATAGCAGTGACTTCAATTTCCAAATCACTGAAAAAATAATCAGATGTCTCTGAGAAACTACCAGCTCTGATATTTAATATATTAAATAAATTGACATGGCTTCCCTCTGATGTGGAGACATAATTTTGGAAATAATTGCAAGACAATGTAAGGGAAGAAAAGAGATGTGCTTCTTAAATTAGAATACATAATAGCATAATTATAATTTAAACAATTTATAGAACCCAATGCATAAATGGCTACTGACTACTGACATTTAGTAGGATTCTGTAATAGCTGGTACCCAAACTCTGCTGGCAAATTTTAGCCAGATTAGGTCAAGTTGGTCTGCATTAAGTTATTCTGAATAGAATGAACAAACTAAATCTTTGGCTATCTAGGAAATGACTTAGTCTGTATCTAAGAAGCTTAAAAGAATCTTCTTGTGAGCAATTACTTTGAAATTCAGGCACTGTCCTATTAAAACAAGGTACAAATTCATACAGTCTGTCAGTGTAGCTAAAATTAGAACTCCAAATTTATCATGTAATTCTATAAGTATCTGACTTATTTTAATACTTATTTAAAAAGGGTTTTAAATTTAAAGAGAACTTTCAAAGTCCTAGAAGAAAGTTTTAACTGTTTAATGGTAAATCAAAAGATTAACATATACAAGGGAAAAAGCAAAAGATAAAAGTTACTTAAATGTGCCCAAGAATATAACTTCTATATTCCCCTACATATATCATTACTTGAAGTGCGCTACTAAAGAAAAATATTTTAGCAAGTGTTATAGTCATATCATAGATGATAATTTAACATTTCCCACACTGCAGATAAGGCATAAAGCCAAGAAATAAAAACATGTGTCCACTATGTTAAAGATGTTGAAAGGAAGGGGAAAAAAATTACAGAAATCTTGTCTGGCCATTTTCCAGTTTAGAAAACTAGATTTCTCTTTTCAAAATGTTTTTCTCTCATCACCTGAGAAATAAATACCCACTGTAATTCCAAAAATACAGAAAAACCATAAGTAGGAAATAGGAAAATATCCCCTTTACTTGAAACCTCATTAAAAGCTCAGTCTAAAACAAATTCCCACTAATCCCAAACCCCTCAAAAGAAGGATTATACCCGCATCAAGTGAGTCATTATTTTCACAATTTCCTCCATTGAAGGACGCTGAGAAGGATCTTTTAGACCAACAACGAGTCATCAAGCTCTCGATGGGTTTAGGTAAATTTTTTGATCAATGGTGGTCGAGTACCTATAATTGGAAATTAAAGAGGGTGGGTAGAACATATTTATCTAAAGAGTAAACTTTTGTTTGGTTTTGATTTGGGGCCATAGCCCAAGATGCTGGTATCATACGGTGATGGTGCAACCATATGATGCCAGGGATGAAAGAAAGGCTAGGCATCCCAGCTCCCTGAGCCATATCAATGGTCCCACAAATTTATGTTTTCCTTCTAACATATGTATTTCTTAAAAATTATCTATTTTATAAATATTGTAATTTAGAGCAATAAAACAAAGTATTTTCATTATGCAATCATCTATGATGTTAACTAGGTATATTACTTTCCCATAAAGGAAGACGATACCTTTTAAGTAGTAACTTACAATTTTAATTATAGTATGGTGATAGGCTGAGAATAATTCATTTGATCTACCATTTTAACAAAAATGGCTTAATAGTTGTCTTATTAAGAATAACGTGAGCAGTGAGATTTCACAGCCACTGCCATTCAAATGCATAGGTCTAGCTTTACAGATTGCTGACTAACAACTAAAATCGTTAGTCAGCAGTTTACACTGTTCTTCCAGCTGAAAACTCTCACGGTGCCCTTGAGAGATGGGTGGGTAGAGTCCTGGCCTGCCGAAGCCCCAAGAGCTGCACCCGTAACCCACAGCTGAGACCATGTGACCTTTCTCCACTATTTCACGGCTAATCTTTGTAGATACTAAACTGACAAAAACTGCAGGCACACTGGTTTTCAGGTTGAAAATTCTGGGGTCTTCTTAGAGGAAAGGCAGGCAGACCTCCCCCATGCCCCCAGATACCCAGCAGCCACACCCACATCCCACAGGCACCACAGTGTAAACCATCACCCAGTTCTACAGATCGCTGAGTTCCTGGAGTGATACCGCCACAATAATGACATATCAGTAGGAGCACTCCAAATTAGAAGGAAAGTAACGCAGAAGTCAACAGTTTAGTAAATCCTCAGATAAGGACTTAATGGGTCTCATGGTGAAGCTTAGCAGTTTTCACAAATTTTCTTTCACTAAAGTACTTTTTGTTAATACCATTAACCATTTTGTTGTAGCAAGCAA
Organism: Cryptotis parvus; assembly: GCA_021461705.1. Lineage (NCBI taxonomy): Eukaryota > Metazoa > Chordata > Mammalia > Eulipotyphla > Soricidae > Cryptotis > Cryptotis parvus. Next base: position 154,092 of record JAJIBD010003173.1, on the reverse strand, counting down.
TAATAAATTATTTTGTGCCTGCTAAGGGTGGGTAACGGGGCAATGGTGGAGGGAAGGTTACACTGATGATGGGATTGGTATTAAAACATTGAATGTCCATAAGAACTGTACTATGAACAGTTCTGTAAACTATGGTTGTTTTATTAAAAAAAAATGAGTGAATGAATGAATGAATGAATGCCAGGCAGTGCCTGTTGAACTATGTGGTGCCAGGTATCAAATTAAGAGAGTTTTGGTATGAAAAACATGTACTAACTTAAGCAACTGAAATCACTCTTTGGTCCCTAAAATCTTACTATTTTTTGGTTTGTTTTATATTTTTTGGTTTTAGGGGCATGTCCAGCCCTGCTTAGGGGGGTACTCCTGGTTCAGGGACCATTTCTGATGGTGTTCAGGGAAACCAATATATGATATCAGATATCGAAACAGGGTAATCAAGCAGAAGACAAGAACTTAATCCCTGTTCTATTTCTGTGGCTCCAAGGTCCCTGGTATCTTACTTGAACCATACTGATAATTAATTTCAAAATTATGTTTGAGAAATCAGTTTTCATTAAAAAAAAAAAAAAGCAGTTATCTGTGGTATATTCACTGACTTCCAAGTGACTTTTATGAGAAGTAGATGCTGGTATCTGTGAATCAAACTTCATTACCTGAGACCTGTCAGTTTTGTGCAATACCTAGAAGGTGACATTATAAGGAAGGTTCCTAATTTTAAGAGTGATTAATATTAGGAACAAATACATTTTTTCAAGTAAGAAATACACAAAATGCAGGAAAGAAAAAATTTTCACAAACCATTATGAACAGCCCACATGATACGGAAGGCTGGGCCACCAATCTCATCAAAGGGTTTCCGTCGCGTTATTACTTCCCAAAGGATAATACCCCAGCTGAAGACATCACATTTTTCACTGTAATTGCTACCTAGAGAAAAAAAGAGGCACAATGTTAAGATTTATATTCCCATATGATTTACAGAAACAGCTTCATAAATTTTAAGAAAAATTATCTTGTACAAAACAAGAGGCTATTACATATGTAACTGAATAATTCCATCTCTAAAGTACCATTAAGCTTTTAAATGTAATTTTAAATGAATTCAGTATTAATTATGCACTAAAAATCTGTGTTAAAAAGTTGGTCTTTCTCAAACAGATTTTTGGCCATTGGTCTACACTCGGTGTTGCTCAGGAGTTTCTCCAAGTTCAGTGTTCTGGGTTGTTTCTGGTAATGCATAGGGGGACCATGGTGTGAGTAATCAAACCTAAGCCTCCTGTGTGTAATGCATTTGCTCCAGCTGTTGGGCTAATTCTGACCCCTTAGCTGGTCACTTTTCACCTTTTCAATGACTAGGCCTTGTACTTTTCACTTTCTTTGCGGCAGAATATCAAACACTAGTGCATTTCTTTCTGTAATTTCTTACTTTTTCTCCCCTCATTTTCTGGATGGATAGCACTACTCTATCAAAGCACAAGAAATTTTGGATTCAGTGTAAAGATTTTCTTTTCAATATCTGGCAAAATAAAATTCTTAATTTGCAAACTTAAAAATAAGTTGTAAGTAATAAAAATTATGGGTAACAAATTTATAGCAAATAGATAACGCAGTAAGATTTATGATTAGTAAAATGGCAGGTGGTAGGCACAATAAACATATACTCCCTTAAACAACCCTCTATAAGAGCGAGCAATCACTGTAGTGACTAATAGTGATGTATTATTACTGTTGACTAAATGTGCATTCAGCAGTGCACTAAATGTAGCATGATAATGGCCTTCACATCTAATTTGAACTACAGGTGCTGATATTTGGATATGCAGCTTAGTTGTCGGGGCCGTATTATTTTTAACAAGTAACAGCAACTTTCATTTTTGGGTTCTTTTATATAAAAGAAATCTTTTCTCTCTCCATACTATAGTAATAATGTGTAATTTAAACTTACAGGAAGGCATAGTAAATAATTTTAAAACAATGCCAATTATATATAGTCTATGAACTTGAAAATATGAGGCATTTTCCAATTTTGCATAATTTAACACTCACTTGTCCACTAACTTTAAAAATAAATTTTATTGCAAAATAGCTCCATTCAAGTGACCAGATGCATAGCAAATTTCTCTCTCTCTGGGTGGCTAAAAGCAAAAGAAACAAAAATTTTTTAATGCATCAAAAATGAAAAAAAAAAAGCTGTAACCAGAATCTGAATATTGAACACATCTGAATTTTATGGGCAGTTTTACAAACATATATGCTACATATATATATATTATCTCACACATCTTTAACTTTTTCATTTCAAAGATAACTTTGTTCATTTATCTAAGTTTGTTATGAAAATTTATAGATCATATTTTTAGAACATCAGATATATAAGTTGAAAAGAAAGCAAATATCAGCTTATCATTTTGTTCTTGTTAGTAACAAACTTCTGCCCAATCACTTGCATTTGTAGTATGCATGCTCATTTAAATGTTAGACTATCAATTTTAATCACTGGAAACCAATAAAAAGGCACAGTTGATTCTTGTTATTCTTGGCAGTTAAGCTCTAATTTTGTGAATGCTCAACTGGTGAATACTGAATCATTTGCTCTGAGCAGAAATTCACAGCTAGTTCTTGAGTCTCTTTACAACACTTTTTGTCAATTGACCAATAACCCTGCTTTGTGCGTTTCTGTGTAAAATATCTTATTTAATACATATTGTTGATTCATTGATATTAAACTCATGGGCAACTATAACTTGTAGCTGAATGAACATTAAGTAGCATATATTTTCTTAAGAAACATTACAAATCTTATTCTTAGGAACACTTTTTTAGAAAGCACTTCAATACTCCATTTGGAAGTAATTTTAAGCAATGAAATCAACAAAAATGTGAAAAATGTAGACTTAAACATGACAAAATTACACTATAGGAGAGCTGAAATAGGAAGGCAGCACACTGCCTCAGCTGGGAACATGTATGGGGCTGGTTCAAAGTATTTGTGCTCCCCTCCCACTCTGCCCCCAATCTGTACAAAGCGGCTTGCAAACAATCATGAGAACTCAACGGTACTGATTTGGATGTTATAAAAATGTCACTCTGTAATTAAGGAACACGTAATAGGAATGAGGCTCGACAGTACACACGCTTGAACTTGCACAGAGTGCACGAGACAACTTAAAATTTTGTACTCAAATGAAGACCTAAATTCATGTCTATTTAATACCTATTTAATGACTAGTTTATAATTGCATTCTTTACAGGTGTGGAAAGCTTGGAAAAAAGGGCACCGTCATGAACACATCATGGGTTTCCATGAGGCAAGGCAGAGGAGCAGTGATGCTTGTGCCATTTACCTTCAAACACTTCAGGCGCCATCCAAGCAGCACTTCCTTTGTTATTGGTCATGTGGGTCTGAATGTCACAGGCTGTACCAAAATCACAGATTTTTAAAACTGTACCCCCTGCAACAAGCAGTAAGCTGTTTAAGAAGAAAAAAAATAAAAGGACTTTAAGAGCAATATCGGGTTCATAATCAAAGATATATAAAAAGGATAGAAATACTTGTGTTAATATGCAATTTCTGTGAATCTTTTACCTGATTCTGTGTATTTCATCCCTAGCTACACAATCTTAGACTTTTCCTAAATGCATGCATTGTCTCTCTCTCTCTCTCTCTCTCTCTCTCTCTCTCTCTCTCTCTCTCTCTCTCTCTCTCTCTCTCTCTCTCTCTCTCTCTCTCTCTCTCTCTCTCTCTCTCTCTCTCTCTCTCTCTCTCTCTCTCTCTCTCTCTCTCTCTCTCTCTCTCTCTCTCTCTCTCTCTCTCTCTCTCTCTCTCTCTCTCTCTCTCTCTCTCTCTCTCTCTCTCTCTCTCTCTCTCTCTCTCTCTCTCTCTCTCTCTCTCTCTCTCTCTCTCTCTCTGCTCTTCACTAAGGGCTCATCTGGGATCACTTCCTAAGGACTCATCTGGGATCACTTCCTGGTGGCACTCAGGGGACCAGACGGAAATAATGGGGATCTAATCCACGTGCAAGGCAAGAGTTTACCCACTGTACTATATCTCGTCTTAAAGGTAATGTAAGTTTATAAAATCTCTAATAGGTTGATTTTACAGTGTTCTGAGAGTGGATGGACATCAAATACTTCACAAATTATGTGACCCTGCATTTCAACTACCAATAGGGTTTTACATACTGAATGTAGAAACCTAGTCACTACATAAACCACAAAATCTAGACCCCTGATCTAGAAACTTAAAATCGCAAATGACACCATTCAAAGTAAAAAGAAAAAATTTAGGAGCATCACCTCTACTATGATTAAATATATTTTATGAAAATTTGTTTTAATTCTATGCATATAAAATATTTTATACTGTGGCTTCAAAGTTTAAAAACCTACTGATTTTATGGTAAACCAACAGAAGAGTCTTTAGCCTAGTATATAAGCTAGTCAATGCCCTATTTCCTCTCCCATGTGGTTTAAGAGATTGTGTGTTTCTCAACTTTCTGAACAATTAGATGCGGATACATCACTGGCTAATGGAATATGGTGGGAGCCACTCCCAAGCCCAGGCCATAAAAAACCTCCCACATCACACCCCTTTTTCTTTTCCCATACATGCACTCTAATGCAGAGACATTCTGAGGAGCTGCTTCTGCTGACTTCTGACCTCTTGGGAGAAAAGGATACGTGGTGTCGTGACACCCAGCAGTATTCTCTGAATTATTAGTCAATTTGTCCCTGGGTTCTTAGGAGTTTGTTCTGATAACTGTGTTAGTAAGAGGTGAAAAGTTCTCAATCTGGGAGCAGAAATAAGGCATAAGAAAGAGAACATCAATTACAGGAGTTGGAATTATACAAAGTGTATCAGATTAGACAGGAAAGTGATAAGTTATAACCAGGAGAAATGCTTTAATGTTTTAAACTAGTATTAAGAAAATGGAATACTTGAATCTATACCGGAACTGATCTCCTAGGGGAAAGCTTTTATGTGAGGACTGATGTGGTAGACAGAGGGAGGCATGTGGGGACGTCGTCAAAAAATAACTGTCACAGGTAGAAAACGAAGAGGAAAAAGGAAAAGAGAACAATACATATCATATGTGTTTCCTTTCTTGACTGTCCATAAAAACAAACCCCAATCTTTAAGTTTTTGTCATTTCAAGTACTTACTTAGGGAATCTGGAATACTTTCAAAGCTTAGAATTCTCAATACAGAAAAATCCAGAATCGTTTCAATTCCTGCCAAGATGCCAGAAATGCCTTTTGCCTTGCTCTGAAGGAGCAAATAATCAGCACTCTGTATATTGCTGTAGAATGTTGACTATGTGTGGATATTATGTTAGTTGGTAGGGAGACTGCAGGGAACAAGACAGATTTGTCTCTGCTCTGATGGAACAGTCAAGGAGCAGGAATACATATAATGCAGCTCAAAATAATATTCTAGGCTAGCAGTGACCAGAAGTCCATCTAAGGAATTAGCAAAAATAAAATTATGATTATAATTAAAAATCCTACTAAAGAGAACACTTTAAAATGCAACCTCAGATAACAGACTAAAAAATGAAGGTTGAATCAAAGACATACACTTCTGGGACCAGGGATAGAGCTGAGAGGTAGGGTGTTTGCCTTGCATATATGATTCTGGGCTTAGTAGCTGGTACCATAAAAAAAAAAATCAACAACCAACTGCTCCCCTAACCAAATGAAACAACTCCTCCCACCCTCCATGCTTGATCAAGCCCAAAGGCAAACTTATTTGTTTTTTGCTTAAATGGTAAGTAGAGTGTAGGGAGGGAAAGAAGTTACAAGAGAGAGGCAGAGGGGGGGGGTAAGAGAGAGAGAGGACAGGAAAGAGAGATGGGGATCATATTATCTAGGACTCACTTTGGTGGCTTCAGGTCCCTGTGAATTAGAGCTTTGGGTTGCATGCTGTGAAGATAAGCCACTCCTTGGGAACACTGTAAACACCAACTCATTGCGTGGGCAGCAGTGTAGTATGGCAATGGTTCAGCACCATGCAGCACTGCAAGAGAAAGGCACAAACTAAAAAGAACTTTATTGCTTATAACAAAAGGAGACACAAAGTGACTGCAACACGATCATGGCACAAGGCTGGCTCATGTCTACACATGCGCTCTATGAATGTGCTCTGTATTCTTTTCTAAATAAAAAGACCTAAAAGTTTCTAATGGATAATTGCCTTATATTTAATGGCCCTACTATTAAATGTTATACACATATTCAAGCTAAATTTATGTAGATTACCACCTTCTCCAAACTGCTAGCTTTTCAAACAATGCAAGTTACAAAGGAAATGGTACAATACCATGAGAGCAACGGTACAAGGGAAATGCAGTCATGCACATCCAGACACTTTGATTATGCTTTCTATAATAGCTACAAACTGAAACAATTCAGTCAAATAAAACAAGAGTATTAGATACCCACTAACAATCATGAGCAGTAATAAAATTAGTAAATAAAATGGGTGCAACAGAATACATGGGCATGTAGAGTTGGTGTTTGTTAGGGAGAGTTAGCTTTGTTCTATAAAGATAACTGATAGTTTTTTTTCATTATTACAAATAAAAGTTTAAACTTAAGTTTTCTGCATTTTATTTTCTAAAAACAAAATAAAGAAGTAAATTAGAAATGTGTTTAGAGTCTTGAGGTGAGGAGGGTCAAAGCTAAGTGGACAAAAAATTAAAACTCTGACGATGCGTAAGAATCTACTTGAAAAGCAAATTTACTTTACTTAAATGTATTTAATATTATGAGAAGCTTCATCAATTTAAAAAGGCTGATATACTTAGATTTCTAAATTTTACATCCTAATGTAGTGTTCTTATCTTTTCACTTTTGATCTTTAACAGTTATCTCTCTTTAATGAGCTCCTCTGGGACTCTGAGGGTAAATTGTGAAGAACACTAAGTAACCTAGAGTTTACATTAAAAGCTTTTCAATTATTTTACTCTACTAAAGACAGGTCTAATGACACTCACCATTATACAAAGAGCCCCCTTCTGCATATTCCATCACAAGGCACACCTAAAGGAAATATATGACAGAATAATTAACCACAGCGATATAGGATCTTAGGGGAGACCAAGTTCAACCTTTGATTTTATAAAATCAACAGCTGATATTATAAATGCATTAAAAATAATTTTAAATATCTACTATATGATAAAGAAATACAGTGAAAAGATATCTCTTATCTACAACCTATATTTTCTGGTAGGCCACTGAAAAGATTTTCTTAGAAGAATTTGACTCTCCCACAGGAAAAAGGCACACAAAAATAATCCACATGTTTTGGGGACTTCCTACAGGCTCAAGAGCAGGCACAGTCATATGGTATCAAATACCTCAAAAGAGGTGCCAGAGAGATAGTACATGGGTGTGTAAAAGTGCTTGCCTTGCATGCTACTGGGTGTGGTTCAAACACTCCATCCAAAAAAACAGCCTAATAACTCCTTTATATAGCATTGCTAGAAGATCAGATACAAATTAAACATTATGTAAACTTTATATAAAGCACAATTTTTTTTCAGCAATACAGATTAAATAACAGATCAAGACAGTGTCATAAATTAAATCATACCTATTAGTCATTTCTTATTGAAAAGTGACAATGAAAAATTAACAAACTTACTGGATTCAAGCAGGCTCCATATAGCTTTACAATATTAGGATGGTTCACACGGGATAACTGCGGAGCTGTAACAAATGAAGGTTTCTTTGAAAAAGAACTAACTTCCAAGAAATTGATTTCACAGTACATTAAAATCTTTTGGTTGTACTAAGCATTCGCTTGATATTCAACAACTATCTACTTTTATAGGTTCTTTTAAGTGTCTAGCCAGAACAGCAACTTGCCTTATAGTTCTCATATTTTCGTTGGGTGACAGACACATCAACAAATAAATAAAGCAACAGGATTTATTAACAACACAATAAATACAAAGAGAAAAGTAACTTTGCTAGCGAAAATTAAAACTGAGCTGTTATCCACACCCAGAGAAGCTCTGTCAGTATTGCCACCATCATTTGCACAGACACACTACTTAGCTTATGTCGGGTCCTGGCACTTAGAAGATATTGTATAACTCTCATAACTCTGGAAAGGAGGCATTATCATCTCTATTTTAAGTTACGAATCAGGGTAAACTTAGTTATAGCCAGGGTCTTAACTTTGACCTATCCAATTTAATCTCTGCACACTTCCTATATACTTGTCTCTCTTCCCTTCTCTCCACTTTCCATCTCTTGAATTTAGTAATTCTGACCTAAGTCACTGTTCTAAGAAAAAAAGAATTCTAAGAACAGCCGTCTCCTGAATGCTTTCCCTACTTCCAACTTTAGTTGTTCTCGAGCTAATGATTCCTACTGAGTTGAGTGAGGGAGCTGTGCTTTCTTACACATTTCAAATGTCTATTAATGTACCCCCAAAACTGCTCTTTGCTTTTTTCTGATCAACCCACTCCTTTCTTTTCTGTCTCTACCATACCCTACCTCCTTCCTTACTTTTTCTATTACTTAGGTTGCATTGGCAGCTCATACTAAATTATCTACTGCTACCAGAAAGCTTTATCTCTGCACTCAACATTTGAAATATTGCTCTTAATAGAAGGATATCACTATTATATTCATGAATTACACATAAATATTTATTCATTTCATCTTATTACATTTTATCTTTTATCACTAAACTTCAGGGAGCAGATTACTGAAGTACTCTTCCAGCTCCTCCACAAACCTCAATGGAGTAAGGAGAATTTTTTTTTCAAGGCATAAACTAGAAAGGATGAAAAGAACGCGAAACGAGAAAAAAGTACACTAAAAGAAAGCAAATACCTGACATAAAAGCTTGAAAAAATCTAAGTCCTAATTGTAAATAACAAAAATGAAGAGTGACCTGGCTTATCTTACAGAAGGTCCAAAAAGACTGGGAAGCAATGGCAGAACCTATGCAAGAAAGCTAAAAAGGAGTGAGCATGGTCTAAAGTTAGAAACAAAGGTTCCTTCCCTGACCTCAAACAGCAGTAACTATCTCTTTTCCATCCCAAAGATTAGAGGCTGATTCTATAAAGAAGGCAGTCTCAGAATTGGGGAATACCAGATTCAATTAAGGAACGAGATCAAAGTAGTTGTCTCTAGGAAACAAAAATTGATAGGAGGAGGTTTACTGGCTCTTTAAATTACATGTATGGATAAACTTGATTAATTTTTTCCTCATGAATTATGATCTTTTGATTCTTATTCTTAGCATTCAACACATATTTTTAAATAGTTTTCTGAAACAACAATTTTAACAGGATATGACCTCATTGAAACTATATACAAAAATGATGAATAAGGCATGATGGAGGTCAGATATATAAGATGGAGGTCTCTATAAAAACATATAGATTATATGATATATATATATATATAGAGAGAGAGAGAGAGAGATAGATACATAAGGCAAACATCTCTACATAGAGTACTAAGATGTATATACATATATTACTAGAGATCATCTTCATGGTGACATCAAGACATTCTCAGAACTTCTCAATCTATTCACCTTGTCACAAAAATCTACATATCACAACTAAGCTATTGTTCCATGTTAAGTATTTTATATTTTAAGATATCATGGAATATATTTTGAAATTATGATTAAATAAATTCACAAATATAAATTCAGAACACTTACTAAATGAGTTTTCTTACTAATTGGCCAGTGAGGTTAATATGTGACTCAAAAAATTTTTTGTTTTATTTTATTATTATTTTTTGCTTTTTGGTTCACACCCAGCAACGCTCAGGGGTTATTCCTGGCTCTCTGCTCAGGAATTACTCCTGGCAGCACTTGAGGGACCATATGGGATGCAGGGGATCGAACCTGGGTGGGCCGTGTGCAGGCAAATGCCTACCTGCTGTGCTATCACTGCAGCCCCAAATTTTTTTGTTTTAAAGAAATACTGTGAACTGATATAGACACTAACACAAAGGCATTTAAGAATAAACCTGAAAATATAATAATTTGGTGATTACTGAATTCTTCATTAAATTAGTGAAAAACCAAGTGAAAAATTCCACACTGAAAGAGAAAAACTGAAATGGCTTTTCTTTAAAATAACCTTATTTGGTTGGGGCCGGAGCGATAGCCCAGCGGGTAGGCATTTGCCTTGCACGCAGCCAGCCTGTGCCGGCCCGGGTTCAATCCCCGGCATCCCATATGGTCCCCGAGCACCACCAGGGAGTAATTCCTGAGTGCAGAGCCAGAAGTAACTCCTGAGCGTCGCCAAAAAGAAAAAAAAAAAACCTTATTTGGAGGCTGAAAATGTGGCTTAGAGGCCAGCACCCGCCTGGCATGTGTGATCCCCAGCACCACTTCGTACTGTCAAGTAGCTCCTGGCTCACCCAGGAGCCAAGCGGGATGTGATCACGGGGGCAAGCAGTGTCCCACTACAGCTACAATAACAAAAAGGGAAAGAAAAAAAAAAGTCATCTAAACAACTGTTTTAAAAGTCAGAAACCAAAGTATAAAATCCTCTTTTGTAATTTTAGATACTGTAAAAGAACACCATTTCTTTGCTATCTTAAACGTTAAATTCTATGCCTTGAAATAGATCTGAATTACTATGAATGATACTGCATTTTAATTCAGAAATGAATTCCTTTATGTAATTACGCCTCATCCACCCTAACTTCTAATTAGAATTGAGTGTGAATGAAAACTGCTCTTTCCTCATTAAAAAAACTTTGGTTCAACAAAATTATTGGTGTTTAGGTAGATAAAGAATGACAATCAAGAACTTCCACCCCACCCCCAGTATTTAGCTCTCAGAGCACCTGAGATGAGAAATACACATCAAAAATGACATCTCAACTTACCTCTACAATGAAAGCTTTTCTCTCGGATTCACTTTCTATCTGTTTAATTGCAACATCTTTTGCTCTCCACTTAGCTTTGCAAACAACTCCAAAGGCTCCTCTTCCAACAACCTATGTCAGAAGCAGAACAAAAATCAGAAACAAGCTCAACATACAACAGTTAGTCAATCTGAAAGACTTTTAAAAAAAATCACTATTTGAATTTTTTACTTGCCTCTGATAAGTACTGAATTTTCATTAAAGTAAGGAGATAAAAACTGGGCCAACAGAAAATCAAATACCTAGTAATCAGCTTAACTAGGAATGTAAAGGACCTGTACAAATAAAACTACAAAATGCTGCTTCAAGAAATAAAAGAGGACACGAGGAAATGGAAACATATTCCCTGCTCATAGATTGGGAGAATTAACACTGTCAAATGGTAATACTCCCTAGAGCTTTATACAGATTCAATGTGATTCCTAAAAGGATACCCATAACATTCTTCAAAGAAATTGACCAAACACTCCTGAAATCTGTATGGAATAATAAACCCCCACGGATAGCTTAGGCAATCCTTAGGAAAAAGAAGATGGGAGGCATCACCTTTCCCATCTTCAAACTGTACTACAAAGCAGTAGTAATTAAAACAGCATGGTATTGAAGCAAAAACAGACCTTGGACCTATGGAATAGAGTTGAGTATCCTGACACACATCCTCAAATACATGATCATTTAATCTTTGATAAAGGAGAAAAAAGTACAAAATGTAGCAAGGAACACTTATAGTGACAGATGTACAGTTGGGTAAGGGCAAATTTTATATGAAAAGTATACATCATTTCGCCAAAAGTTATTTAAAAGAAAAAAGACCGATCATGTTCTATTATTGGCTGAAGCTAATTTATGAGTACCAACAGGTTCACTGCTCTCACACAATAGTGTTTCATGTTTGAAATTTCCCATGACATAAAAATAACAAAACAGGCTTGCTCGCTCTCTGCCTCTGGAGCAGCCCCGCGTTCTCCCCTTGAGCACTACTCTCTCTCTCTTCCCCCACTGCTTCCCCATCCTAAAAACCTCCTTAATAAAATCTGTTTTACTTCACTGCTCGTCGACTCCTGAAAATTCTTTTTCTGCGAGGAAGACAAGAACCATGAGGAAACCCTGGGTAAGGCCTAGGACTGACTTCCCTTTCCTGCAAAGAGCAATTCCCCGCTCCAGCCTGAGTCCGTGGCTCCCCAAGAAATCTCGGGTGGTGGGGATCAATTCCCCGTGCCTAGAAATCAAGCCGGGCATCAGGTGTGGCTTGACGGCCACCTCGTGGGGCTGGTGGGGCTCAGGCCCAGGCCATGCAGGGGCTCATCGAAAACTTTATCAGTCCTAAGCCTGCCCAGCGGGTCCCGGGTGGCAGAGGTGGCTGGGGAGAAAGCGACCGTCTTTCTCCCCTTCCAGCCTCACATAAGCCTCCTGTGGGGTCCACCTGCATCATTGTAGCGACCACGATAGGACATTGCAGTGAAGAGTTCCCCCAGAAGGAGGTAATCTGTGAAAATCTGCTGAGAAGATGATGAAAGCTTCAAAACCCAAATTTTCATTTGTTGCCAGGGCCCACATTCAAACTAAGGAATGAAGACCTGATAAGACCCATTAACCAACAATGGACCCTGAGGAAGCTGCATCCACCTCCTTCTGCACAGCCCTTAGCCCCCATCAACCTTTGAAGGCCCAGCAGAAGATTCCAGAGCATTCCAACCCAAAGGGATAAAAGCCCCCTTTGGAAATGATTCAGGGATTGCTCGCTTTCTGCCTCTGGAGCAGCCCGCGTTCTCCCTTGAGCGTGTTACTCTCTCTCTCTCTCTTTCCCTACTGCTTCTCCGTTCTAAAAACCTCCTTAATAAAATCTGTTTTACATAGCAGAAACACTATCTGTACTTCTTTACACTATCTGTACTTCTTTACTCATCTCTGCGCTATTCACAATAGCTAGAATCTGGAAACAACCTAAATGCCCGAGAACAGAGGGCTGGCTAAAGAAACTGTGGTTCATCTACACTATGGAATACTATGCAGCTGTCAGAAAAGAAGAAATTAAGAAATTTACCTGCAAATGGATGGACATGGAGACTATCATGCTGAGTGAAATTAGTCAGAAGGAAAAGGACAGATATAGAATGACTGCATTCATCAATAGGATATAAATAGATACCAGTGTTTTACCAAGTGTGGGAAATGGTAATGGCAGATTAAAACTCACCATTGAATATACACAAAGAGACTTAAGTGATAAACTCTAAATATCTGCAGGGCTAGCCACAATGTGTAAAAGAAGAGGGAGAGAGATGCAGAGACAGAGAGAGAGAAAGAGAGGAAACTGGGGCTACCTGCTATTAAGGCAGCCTGGAGGTGGGTGGGAGTGGGTGGGGTACATTGGTGGTGGAAATGGGGCACTGGTGGAGGGATGGGTGCTGGTATACTGTATTACCAAGAACCAATTATGAACACCTTTGTAATTGTATGTCTCACGGTGGTATAATAAAAAATTTTTAAAAATCTGTTTTACTTAAAAAAATAATAAAACAAAGACTAGTTTTTGATACTTTTAAAAATAGAAACCCAGGGGCTGGAGTGATATTCCAGCGGGTAGGTGTTTGCCTTGTAAGCAGCTTGCCTGTGGCAGCCCGGGTTTGATCCCCGGCATCCCATATGTCCCCCCGAGCACCGCCAGGAGTAATTCCTGAGTGCAGAGCCAGGAGTAACCCCTGAGCGTCACCGGGTGTGACCCAAAAAAAGAAAATAAATAAATAAATAAAAATAGAAACCCAGGGCCGGAGTGACAGCACAGAAACCTGGGGCTGGAGTGATAGCACAGAAGGTAGGACATTTGTCTTATACACAGACAACCTGGTCCAATCCCTGGCATCTCCTATGGTCCCCTAAGCACCTCCAGGAATAATTCCCAAGTGCAGAAGCAGGAATAACAGACAGTTACTTACAGGAGTCCTTCATCATTGTGAAGACTTCAGGAATACACTGTCTAGTCCAATCTTTCCAACTTTATCTCAGTAATTTCTATCAATGGTTTCTCCTTAAATGACAAATCCATCTTCCAGAACAGTTTTATTTATTATATACTTTTATAGTAGTGGTCACTGAGCTACTCAGCTCCTTTCCACAACCTAAAAGACCGGTACTAATGGAATCCTCATCAAGGCTTAAAGAAGTAAAATAACTTGCTGAAGGTGGGTACAACACTGGACAGTTATTAAACAAAAAGTGTGTTTTAATGTCAGGCAGCCTACCAGAATTTTAGGGATTCTAATTTGTACACATATAAAACCATCCTTATACTAGAAAGTAGCAGTTACATCTTACTTTGGAAAAGAAAGTTTTACTTTAGACAAACTTACATAAACAAATTCCTGAGTATAAAACTCTTCTATAAACATTGGCTGATAATTTATAATCTTCGCCCTGTAGACTAAAAAGTGGGTGCTAATAATAATCACTGCAATAGTATTTATAAACTGGGACGTATAGCCCCTTTAGCCATAGGCCAAATTCTACTTCATACACCAAGCAAAAAGCACGAACATTTCTCAAGTTGCTTGATTCATAAAGCCACCCATATTCACACATTTTTTCTCCATTTTAAGTAAACTGAGTCACGTGGTTGTAATTTGAGATCCCACTGTCAGTAAAGAGAGAAGATCTGAAACCTAGAATAATGACCAATACACTCTATATTCAGCTTCTAACATTGTCTCAAAGGAAAGCTGATGCCCTTAGTCAAAAAGCAGGTCAACAGCTCTATTATCCAATCATTTCTTTGGTGACTTTCCCTTTTACCTTCACTTGTCCTGGGTGCTCAGGGCCCTCCTCCTGTGGTTTAAGTTCTTATTTTTCTTTATACCTCTCAAGGAAAAGGAACCATAATCAGACATTAGTATTTGTCATCCAGTTACCACCAATAGGGTACCAACTAAATCCAGGACCACAAGTAATAGAAAGAGCACAATAAGGCTCTGAAACCCAATGGTCTTGAGTTTGAGTATAGGTTTTGTTTAGATATTAGCTATTAATGCTGTGCAATGTATCAGCAGTTTGTTATCAGCAGTAAAGGGAGATACTTCTTTTTTATTTTCCAGCGAATCATCTGCATGTGTTTATGTCAAAAACAAGCATTTCCTTAAATACAAGAAGAATTAAGTAGTTGAATTTGGGAATGATTCATTTCCAAATGAATTCATTCTGATTCAGTAGAAGGTGCTATGTTATCACACCAACAACACCACACACACACACACACACACACACACACACACACGATTAACAGCAAACAGGTCCTGAAACAAATTTCAACACTAGGGCAACTTTAGGCTAAGTATGGATGAGCAGAAGCCTACCAGATATTACTATGACATGATAATAGAGTAATTTATTTTTAACCAGATATTTGCAAATACAAAAAAGCAACTGGTACTTAGCAGGTGTTCTTTCACTTTCCTATCTTCAGGAAAATCCAGATAGGAATTCCAAACATCTCTTTTGTAGATCACACACTGCCACCGAAAATGTGCGGTGCGTATGACTAATTGTGATGCACAAGTGCCACCTAGTGATGAGATGATGCTTGACTGAGTTTTCTACTAAACATGACAAACAAAATAATGGGCAAATCAGGACAGAAAAAACTACCTTTTGCTTGAGAAAGCAAGTTTTGTTGAACATTCTGAAATATGAAATAGGTGCATTATAGTAAGATGGGAGTTCGTGGCCTTAAGAAGCTTCCAGACCCATGAGGGCTATCGGCATTTTATATGTACAATAAAGCAAGGGGTCTAAAATGCAAATACAGTCCAAGATGCCCACAGTCACATGAATAAATGCATAAAATATGAATTAAAAATGATGACAACAGAATCAGTTTTAAATTATAAAGCTGGGGCCAGAGCGATAGTCCAGCGGGTAGGGTGTTTGCCTTGCACGCGGCCGGCCTATGCCGGCCCGGGTTCGATCCCCGGCATCCCATATGGTCCCCCGAGTACCGCCAGGAGTGATTCCTGAGTGCAGAGCCAGGAGTAACCCCTGAGCATTGCCGGTGTGTGACCCAAAAAAGCAAAAAAAAAAAAAAAAAATATATATATATATATATAAAGCTCTGTGTATCAAAAAAATAGATTTGCATGGGTTAGAGTGATGGTACAATGGGTAGGATGCTTGCCTTGCATGTGACTCACCAGGTTCGGTCCCTGTACAAAGACAGGACTTAAGACCTGAGCACTGTTGGGTGACTCCCCAAAAAAAAAAAAACCCATTTTTTTCAAGTGGTTTAAATGTAGAGCAATTAATGCTAGAGAGAGAGAGAGAGAGAGAGAGAGAGAGAGAGAGAGAGAGAGAGAGAACCATGTTTCCTTTGCCTTCATGAAATGAAAGCAAGGTAGAAAATAAACTCAAGACAAAAATACCTGAGCAAACTTTTATATATAAGCTGAAGAGGGCCAAGGATGAGTCCAGGAGGATAGTGAACTAAAGACATATCTTTCCCTCCCTTCCAGGGTTAGCTGAAGAATCTGAGAGCAGAAAGGACCCTATTCAGTGAGATCCCTCCTGAGGAGAGAGTAGGCCCATTACATCTCCAAGGAGCTATAAATGAGCACAAGCAGTGGCATTGAGACAGGTGGGGGCCCCACCCATATGTCCACAGCCCCAACACAACATGAAGCTGACAATACAAATACCAAGAGAAATGAAAACCGAGTATGAAAGAAACATTTGAAAGAGCAGCATTATAACCTAGGCTGCGGATCGAATACAGGGTCTAAGAGAGCTCAACTTAGTTTCAGAAGACCAATGACAGTCAAAGGAGGAGGGCTAGTCAGAGACAGAAACCAGGAAGGTGTGCCACTCAAGGCATGAGAGGGAGGCTTATGCCAAGAAAACAATGACATCTACTTGCTTACACCTTAAAGGAGAATTTCTCAACTGTCTCTATATTTAGTTACTGTTTGAGATACTAGAGATGTAGCAATAAATAAGGAAAAAAAAACTACTTTGTTGACATAAAAACTACTCTCTAGGAGAGAGCAGGAGGGAGAAGACAACAGAAACCAAACATGTTAAAGAAAACCATGAGCAGGGCTGGAGATATGACTCAGCAGCAGAGCTCAAGCCTGGCAAGTGTGAACCCATGGATTCCACGTTCCCCAGCACCACAAGAACACAAGAGTCACATAGAAAACAGTTAAGATGAGATGATAAAAGACCCTGGTAGGCACTTCAGACTAAATTAAATAAGGCTGTTTGCCTGATACATGAATGACATAGGAACCAACTATATAAGAAAGGACCAATGTAAAAGCACTATGAGGGGAAATGGGCTCTCCTATACGTTACTGAACTCAGTATTTAATATCTGGCTACAGGACTATCCTAATCAATCTTGACATAGTGAATTAATCAAGCCCAAATCCTGTTACTGCTTATATTCTTTGAATAATACATATCTTTAAGTCTATATAGTCTTATTATTTTAAACAAAAAGAAGCAATATAAATTTAGAAAGGGTCCAGCATTTTCGATAGTGCTGAACGTTAAGGGAAGCCATATTTCCCATGTGTGTTCGCCTATGTATGGATACCTCCTCTCCCAAATTTTAAACAGGATAGTCCAGCAAAGGCCTTGTTCAGAAGGTGACATTTCAGCGACCTAGAGAAATACTTGGAGTGTTCTGTGGGCAGTACATAGTGAGAGAATAGAAAAACAGAGAAAGATAAGGCTGGAGAGAGAGGTACAGACTGAATCTCGAGTGGCTCCCTGCATCATAAGGAGTTTAGATTTCAGTTGAAATACAGTGAAAATCAGAGATATTTGCCAAAAAGGTGTGACATGCTTTACACAAAAATTTATGCTAGCTCTTATGTGAAGAATGGATTGTAGGGAAGAGTACATGAAAGAACAAGTCACTGACTCTAACAACTGCCCAAGCAAAAAGAGAGCAGACAGAGGTGAGGACAAGGCGGGTTAGACTAAAGGGCACATCGAATACGTTAGGCTGAGTTTGCTGAAGATCCGCATGCAGTCATGTACATTAGGAAAAGTCGGGGATCAAAGATAAAGCCTATATTGAACAACAGCATAATAAAAGATACCGGAGCAAGCCGTTTAAAACTAATAAAGACCTAGATAATAAAGGCTGCATGGCCCTTGCTTTGCCTGCAACAGAGTAGGGCTACCTTGTGCACCACCAGGGGTCACTCCTGAGCACTGAGCCAGGAAAGGTGCACCGCGCCTGGAGCACCCCTGGAAGCAGAAGTGTGGTCCAACACTCCCTCCTAATAAATAACCAAAACATTTCTATTTTTGTCATACAAAGATCAAGATGCTAAACAGATAGTCTAAGTGCAGGATTTTTTTTGTTTGTTATCTTTCTTTTTAAGTGCAAAAAAGAGGCAGGGAAACCAGGCAGGAGATAAAAACCTGGGAGAGTTCCAGCATTAATTGATATTTCTAATCAATCAATTGGATGAGACCGCCAAAAATATTTGTACATAAAGAGATTTGAAGCCCTTCAACACCTCGAACACTAACAGTAGAGAAGGAACAGGAGAAACTGACAGGGTACAGTCAGGAAATTAGAGAGCAAATCAGAAGCCAAAAATGACTCCAAGAATAAAGCAGAGCGCATAGCAATGTTTCAACAAGATCTTCAAATGATTCTTGATGTTTAAGAATGACAGTATTTGGTTATATTAAAGACATGGTAAATAGTAAGACAGTTTTCTCGAGGAAGTCTTATCTTAAGATGAGTTTCTTAAAATGGGTGGCGACAAATTTGGCAATAGCAAAAGGCTTCTGAATGTGCACCAAACAAAAATGAATTAAAAATTCATTCTGAATCTAAGGTGTTCTTAAGGTCACCTGCCTGAGCGTACTTCTCTAGCGAAAGAGGTCATGCGTGGAAAAAGTTTACATAGTCTAGCCACAGGCCATAGAGCCCACCCCTGTCACGCACACTAGTGAAAGCTTTCCAGAGCACCATGTAATATGAAAAGGAAAAGGATAATCCTTTTAAGTTTGTCAATGTTTCTCTTTACACGTGGTTATGTCAGCAGGAAAAATCATCATAAATGGCAAGCTTACATATAACAATAATTGAGGAAAAAAAATGAAAAGCATCACATTCCAGCATCAAAACACTGTAAGAAAGCCACTATTCACGTATACCAATTTCCAGGCACACATATCAAATACGCTTTCTGGCTGGCATTTATGTCCGAATAGGGTTGTTTCTCTGGATTACTCGGGAGAATCTGGAATGGCTGCTTAACCCACTCTCATTTTCACCCAAAGCATACAAAGACTATATATCAAAATTATAAGCATTTCATACATCTACCAAAATGGAAAACTAGTAATAAATATTTCAGATATTTTCCCCAATCTCTTATCTCTAAAAAATAGAAGAGAGGAATGCAAAGAGGACTTTGGTTTTAAAAGGGAAGTTAATTTAGATATATTGACTTCTAAATTTATGAATGCTTTCTAAATTAAAAATGCTCCCAGATTATTTCTATTATGATATGAATTCCCTTTCCAATGGTTAGCCTTCTTGGTTTTGGGTCTACAGCTTTAGTCATATAGTAAAATATCTAATTTCTTGATTGAAATAGAACAAGAATATGAAACAGCATACAGAATATTTTCATAGTTTACTTCTGAAAGGCACAAAAATCAGTACCAGAATTTGGTGTGTGTGTGTTTTAAAGAAAGCAATTTCTTTTTTTTTAAATTTTTTTATTATAGCACTGTGAGATATACAATTACAAAGATGTTCATGTTTTGGTTTCAGTCGTACAGTGTTCCAGCACCCATCCCTCCACCAGTGCCCATTTCCCACCACCAATGTTCCCTGATTCCTTCCCCCTCCCTTAGCCTGCCTCTATGGCAAGCACTGAAAACAATTTCTTTAGACAGAAATTTCCTTTGGATTAAAGGCCTCTTCTCTCCTTTATCCATGACAAGTTACTTTAAAAAAGGAAACAGATGCTTAAGTGCAAAGGAAAAGGATATACTCATATGAACTTCAGCTAAATATGAAATACATTCCTTGTTGTTTACTGGGCCCATACCAGCAGTACTCAGAGACTTCTCACAACTCTGTGCTTTGGGGGATCCTGTGGTACTAGCCTTGCCCAGTGTGTTAAGTTCTCTTTCCAGCCCCAAAATTCGTAATTGTTCCCCCATTCATGTTATTTTTAGTTGGGTGACTAGAGCTGTCACTTTGGTTTGACCCTGTTCTGTGAAGCATGTGAATGGATCCTGGCTATGCTACCACAGGACTGGCTAAACAAAATCGGAACATAACAAAACAAGCACGGATTTTACGTTTATTAGTTATGACTTTGCGCCTCCAACTATTTCAGAACTTCAGTATCTATTAATAAACTATGGCCGAGCAGAACTGCCACGTGCTGACAAGATAGACTTCAGGACATGAAAGCAAAGTTTTGATTATTGGAACTTAAAAGACACTTTTCTTTTCAAGCAGTCCTTGAAAGTTGTCATAAGACATCTGAGCCAATGACTGTCTTTTCTTTAAAATAATATGCCCATGTCACATTTTAAGTTACATGAAATTTATCCCTGTGAGATAGGAGATGCCTCTTTATTGTGAGTACCATTCCAAATTTCTACTGAAATCAATGGCCATTAAGTTTTATAGAGATGAGCTTATTAATAGTTTGGGGTTTCCATGATGAAGTACTGGTTAAAAAAAATCTTTAGCTTTAGTTTATTAAAACCATTACAAATTAGTTTTCTCTTTATTACCACTGGCTTATAAATTTAGTCTAAAACTATAAAATATGGGTGATTGCCTTTTTTTTTTTTTTTTTTTTTTGCTTTTTGGGTCACACCCGGCAATGCTCAGGGGGCTACTCTTGGCTCTGCACTCAGGAATCACTCCTGGCGGTGCTCAGGGGACCATATGGGATGCTGGGGATAGAACCGGGTCGACCACATGCAAGGCAAATGCCTTACCCGCTGGACTATCGCTCCGGCCCCACGCCTATTTTTTTCTCTTTAAGACAAATCACGTTGTCTTTATAGTGATGCTGCTTTGCATAAATAAAAGCAATCATGTCAAAACAGTTTAGTTTTGCTGCAGCTATATTAAAGTTCACCGCTATGTGGTTTACAGCATCTCATCCTTTATAGCACATTTTACCTTTGCTGGACGAAAATGCTTGCCAGCAAGACTTGGAGTCTATTGGAATCAACTTTTAGAAAGCAGATAACTTGTTTCTCATCTAAATACTGCTTTAGTTACATTAACTTCTAGTGCTATCACATGTAATATAAATGACTCCGGCAGGTAATAACTCCTCAATTCTATGCTATGCTAACTTCATTTATGCAAACCGCAAATATTTCTAGAACATTTTTTAGTAGTACTAGGTGCCAGGCATTGCAGTTCCAGATCAGAAGAAGGCACCTTTTGCTGGGGATATACAATTACAGCTACTGCTAAGTACCTGCAGGCTTAATAGCAGTGACAAGATCAGGGTTGCTCAGAAGTATCTCTGTGAAAGTGACACTTGAGGCGGTACTTAAAGAGGGAAAAGGCACCAGTCAGTTGCAGGTCTGAGAGAAGAGGCCTTCTTCAAGTAGAGCCACAACTGCAGAGATAACTCATCTGAGTGCCTTTTCCCATCTACGACACTTACTGATTCAAAACCTAGTTTAAATATAGAAAGAAAGAATGAAACACTATCTAAATGGAGAGGTCTTTGGAAACAATAACCTAATAAAAAAATAAGCTGCTGTGGGAGAAGAGCAGCTTAAATGACAGGTTTCCCAGCTCCAAGAATTACAAAGAGCTTTAGAAAGTAGTGTGTGAATCTAAAGGGGTAAGAACAAAATTATGTAAGTCGGCGAAACCTTTGGTAGGCCATGAAGTAAAGTTATTATTATATAACAATTTGTAGTCTACAAGCATAGCAGCTCGCCACAGCCACAAAGCAGACGTAAACACTTATTTAAAAACTGCAATTCTTCCAAAATGACTCACTGCATTTTTATTCTTAAATAAGAAAATTACCCATAAAAGCTGGACCAACTACCCACTTCTGAAAAGAGACTTTATCACAGAATACTACATAACAGTCTCTCACTCTCTCCTCACCTCCCTGTTCAAAACTCTGAAACTTCTTTTTAGCCATGTGACCTTAGAGCAGGTCACTGTTCCTCCTCGGAGCTCAGTTTCCTAACAGTACGTGTAAAGCACCAAGGTGGAGTCTAACAGGATCTGCTATACTAATAAGATGAAATGAAATTAATTTTTTTCATTTCAGTCACGGAAAGCTCTGCTCAAAAGGGTAAGGACACATGAAGTTACCTAGAACGGGCATGATATGATAAATCTTAACCCAAAAGTCTTTTTCTCCCCACTTAAATCACCTGCAAAATGAGGTGGTTCTCAGATCCCTCTGAGGTTATTTTATGCAGTAAAAAAGATCTAATAATCCATTTTCTCCTGAAGTTTATCTGATAAATGATAACTACCTATGAACTGCCACTACCTATGAACAATTTGGGATTTTTATTCGCACAACACTTGGAGTCTAGAATACAGACCATCCTAGAGTATGACATATGCCAAGCATTTAGTGATTTTTTAAAATATGATAACAAAATGATACACCAGTGGTAGCAGGTAAACAGTTAACAAATACTGTTTCCAACCAAAGTTATTTTTTATAACATTCTCTAAAGTGTGTCTTTAACACGCGCGGCGCACACACACACACACAAATTTTTACTTTTTTAAACTGTTAGGATTCTTAGAGCCAACCTACTTGCTAACCCTGGGAAAAGCAGACTCGACCATTCTGCTCGCGATTAGACTCTGTCATCGTTAACTGTGTCTCCAGAAGATGCTATCTGCAACTGCTTTCCTTAACAGACCCGAGGAGGTCACTAAGCGTGTAATTCACCTACGCTGGCCCAGCCGCCGGCAAACCTCTCGAGACCACCGACCGCAATCGATGGCCAGGGTGGCCTTGGGGACTGCACTCGGTTAGACCCAGTGATGGACTGACTGACTGACCGTCCAGGCAATCACGGAGCAGCGCCGGGCAGGGGCGGGACGGCGGAACCCAACAAAACCTGCGACTAAAACAACACCAACACCGAGCCTAAACGCCGCAACAGTCACGGTTGGGGATGAATCTGCCTCTCACCGCTGTGAGAAGCGAAGAATCGCTTAGTCTCAGCGGCTCATCCTCCTACGGGAGGGGAACCCCCAGTCCAGGCAGGCACCAGACTCTCAAACTCAAGAGGGGCGTCTCGGAGCCTCGGTGCGGGACACCGGAGGGGACCCCAGGAGCCCCGCCAATCACTGAGCCGGGGACTTTCGGGGGGCCGACACCACCATCACCACCACCACCGCCGCCGTGCCGGGCCCTCGCTCACCTCCTCCACCTCGATCTCCTTGTAGTCGATCTCTTCAAAGTTGAGGACCTGGGTGGGGGCTTCAATCATCTCACCCGCAGAAGAAGAAGAGGGAAGAGGAGGCGGCGGAGGCTGTAGACATGGTCTCTCGCGGAGCCCCGGAGGCCCGGTGAGGCTGCCGCCCCGACGCTCCCGGGGAGACCCCGCGCCCACCCGCCTCCGGACCGACCTTCAGCCTGGAGCCACGGCGATCCGCGGAAGGGACCGAGGCTGCGGCCACAGCCGAGTCCCGGCTCCGGCTCCGCTGCGTTTTCCGCCGCCGGGCCCCGCCCACTGCGCTTCCGGTTCCGGACTGGACTGGGAACCTGGAGTCGGGGTGTGAGCTCGTAGGCAGGGAGGAGAGGATTTGGGGATGAGACCGAGAAAGGGAAGGACGGTCTGGGGGCGAGGCGGGGAGGGGTAAGAGGTTGGGATGGAAATGTAAGAACAAATTTCGCGAGATCTTTGATTTGAAGCGCTGCCGCAGCCGGGCGATACCGCGATATCTGGGCACTGACGTAATTAAAATGCGAGCGGAAGTGGCGCGGGGCTTGACGGAATCTACGCGCGGTTGGTTCTTGACGCGTCCGCGGGAAAGATAAAAACTTTGGCTTTCATCCCTGTGGGGTGAGCTGTGTCCGTCCTGGCCTCGCTCCTCTTTCTCTAAGAGACTTGAAGACGAAAGGGCAGGGTTGAGCTAACATTTCTGGGACGGGGTTCACAGTTCAGTCTCAACCTCAGCTCGGCTGAACCTGCTCAGAAGCCTGCAGTGCATTTATTTAGGGAAGTGGCTGCTGTTGCCTTGAGCCGGCTCCTGACGCTCCGAGAGACGTCGAAGGAAACGATGGAGCCTGTCAGCATATGTAGTCTGAGCGACCCCCGTAGGTTGATGCCTCCGATGAGCCAGTACTAGTTTGATGTAAGCTTACAGACTCTGGTTTTTGGATTTTTTTTAAACTTTATTTGAATACCGACTGTTCACAGAACAATCTTTTCAGGTTTTCAGTATTCCAACACCAGCCCCCACATGTGCCCTTTTCGCCACCACAGTCCCTGGTTTCCCATCTACCCTCCAGCCTACTCCTTTAACAGGCACTAATTAATTTATATTGCTTATTGCTTATTGCATTTATTTCTAAATGGTGTTGCTAAGTGATGACCGCTTTACTGAGCTGCAAATTGAGCCATCTTCGTTGTTGTTTTCACTTAGCGGGATTCTACTCAAATTTTTAACGGAGTTGTTTTGTGTTAATGTGTTGCAGGCATTCAATATGTCACCCCAGCCCCACCATGATTGCAACTTCACACCATCGTAGTTTCTAATGTTCCCAACCACCACTTAAACCTGCCTCTAAAGCATACCCTCAACGTTTTGTCAGACTCATTATGTTTATAAAAGGATTTAATTCTCCCGTTTTTCTCAAGTTGTGGGTTATGTTATTATCTAGCAAGTGTGGAGCAGATACTTAATGCCAGATACTCCACGTCTATGTTCCTGGAGCAAGCGGATGCCTTTGGATTCTACTAGCATGAATCAGGACATATGGAGATATTACTGGTGCCCGCTCTAGCAAATAGATGATGAACGGGAAGATAGTGATAGTGATAGTGACTCCACGTCTATAATTTGATCTTCAACAACAGCCTTGCAAGCAAAATGCTTTTTTTGCTGCCATTTTCAGGACAGGAGAAGATAGACTCAGAGATGAAATATTAACTGTTTAAATGATAGTCCTAGAGGCTCCCAGAGCGGGAATCACTGGGAATTCGCCAGATGGAGTCAGGGTTAGCCACTCCCCCTCCATTTTGTCGAGCCTGGTGGACCCGCCCAGGAGCTGCCTGGGAACCAGTAGGCGAGCTCATAGCGGCTGGGGAGACTGGAGCCCGGCTCGCCGCGCCGAGCCCAGCGGCGATGGGATCGGGGAGGGCAGATGGGTTTTGGGTGTTGGCCCATCGCCTCTGAGGGGTCCGGGGAGCCGGATGAACTCGCCCATCACCTAGCCACCATCTTCGCTGTCCGGACCTGAGAAACTGACCCACGACCAGATCAACTGAGCAAAACCAGTTTGAGCCCAGATGCGCGCGCAGCCGCTAAAATAGTGAAACAGTAATGTCTTTAATGCACTGTATTCCACGAAGAGCAGGAAAGTTTATCGGGAAGGAGATATAAAGACAAAAGAATGCTACGTATGCCGTAGTTGAGGGTGCGGGAGGGGGGGGGCTGTGGGGCTTGGTGTGGTAGTGGGTTTGGGTGGAGGGGATGGGTGTTGGAACACTGTGGATCCAAAACTCTACATGAGCAGCTTTCAATTGTATGTCTAAAATGGTGTAATGATATTTGGGGGGAAAATAATAAAATTAAATTAAAATAAAATAAATGATAGTCCTAGATCCAAAGGAGAGTAATGCTACCTGTGTGAACCATCAACACGGTGAAATTAGTTGCTAGAGTTTAGTCAGGTTGACTTGATGCCTGATGAGAAAAAATAGGTTTGAGAAGAAGATTTGAGTTGGAGAGAGAATACAGGTGTGAGAGAATACAATTGCCTTGCTCAGGCTGACCAGGCTTCCATCCTAAGCACGCATAGGGTTCTCAAGCCCCACCAGAGAGTGTCGCACCGAGTAAGAAAAGGTGAAAACTTAACAACCAGGACGAACTCTGCAAATGTCAATTTCTATGTCAAACTGAATTTCAGGGGGAAAAACAAGTGTGGTAAGGGGCAAAGTGATCTAAAGGGAAAATTTCTAGTTAAAGACTAGCGAACCACAGAAATATTATTTTAATAAGCAACATTTGAGGATGCGAATAGGTCATTCGACTTATTAATCAAGAAATTGTTACAAACTCAGATTCTGACGATTTTTAGTTTGTGGTTCTGGTGAAGCTTAATAATTGGTGAATGGATAGTAAAATGAAAGGAGTTATCATTTCTTCTGATTTAACAGACCCCACATGATTTTGGGGTCTTCACAATAGGAAACATTCTTAGAGTAATACCACCCAGTTCTCAAACTTCTAATTTATGAAACTTTTGGGTTACTCTGTTTAAATGTGACATAGATCCTTAAATCTCAAGGATTTTCATAAATGCTTAAGCATTAAACTTTTCATTTTCTTCCAGAAATAGATTCTGGAAGGAATCATCACAAATAGATTCTTTCATGTGAATTTATGAATGAGCCCATCTCCCTCTCTGTCCAATTAGAAATTAGGATTCTTCAACTAGTAAAACAACACTTAAAGCAAATTTATGTTAATGAACGTTTACCTTCTTTATCCCCAAAGTAGGATGGTTATCACTACAGATCTGTGTCTGATTTCTTTAAGAACTTAATCTTGATTCTTGAATTCAGCAACTAGGTGTCATGTGAGCCTGTTGATTTAAAGAACTATGTGTTCCACCTTCTGTATGAATGACTGATTGTTCACTGTTCTCCCTTCCTATGGAATACAAGATTAGTTTTCAGTCCCTTCCATTTAAGACCAGCAAAGTGTTAATCACTTTAGCTATGATGGTGATCTGCATATTTTACCCCTAAGATTTTATCATAAAGCATATCAAGCATAGAGTAGTTGAAGGAGTTTTATTTACTGTTAACTTTTTGCTATATGTGCATCTCATTATACTTTTAACCTGTACCCATACATGTGTTTGTCATTTAAAGTGAATTTCCTACATGATTTTGAACATTCTTTACCCCAGTATTTATTTTATATACTTATTTGGACTTCTGATATTAATTCTTTTTTGAAATAAAAAGGTTATTGCCAGATTTGCTTGCAGACCGTTTGTGGGGGCGGTAGTCATGAGGTACCAGGAACACCAAACCTAACAAATAAATGCTAGACATGTGCTCTACTGTTTGAGTCATATCTTCAACCCCATGTTTAAGAATTTATTTTTTTATTGAGGTAACATTGGTTTACAAAAGTCTAATTGTTCAGATATTTTAGTGTCTTGAAATTTGAACATTATAGGCAAAAAAATTATCTCAACTTGGTGAAAACTATTGCTTTTTAAAGGTAAGTGTGGGTTGTAGGAATTGATTTCTGTGGTGAGACTGCTCTGCAACTTTGGTGGCATGTGTGCTGAGTATTTTGTAGCTATAGAAATATGATGCTAAACCCTAAAGAGTCATAGTATTATTAACCCCAGTGAATAGTCAACATAAAATTAATAAGAAAAGAAATATTTGTTATTTCAAAACAGGAAGAGCTACAGAGTCAATACATTTTAGAATGGTTATAAAATTTTTAACATTTTTTTTCTTTTCCTTGGGTGAATAAAGTTTCTCCTCGATGGCTATCAGTGATTTGAAGAGATAGGGTACTAGGGAGATAACTGAAAGAGCTAGAACACATGTTGTATGTGGGAGCAATTTCCATCTCTGGCACCACTTGGTCACTGGGCACCGAATGGTTGTGCAATACTGTGCATTCCCAATAATACGTATTTTTTTAAAAAAAGAAATTTGAGGGGCCAGAGGACAACAGGTAGGGCATTTGCCTTGCACGCCGGCCGACCCGGGTTTGATCTCCTACCACCCATACGGTCCTTTGAGTACTGCCAGGAGTAATTCCTGAGTGTAGAGCCAGGAGTAACACCCCTGAACATCGCTGGGTATGACCCAAAAAAGAAAAAAATTCTTTTTTTTTAAGTATTTTATTATACCACCGTGAGATATACAAATAAAAAGATATACAATTAAAAAGTTCATGTTTGGGTTTTGGTTATACAGTGTTTCAGCACCCGGTCCCTCCACCAGTGCCCATCTCCATACAAATAAAAAGATATACAATTAAAAAGTTCATGTTTGGGTTTTGGTCATACAGTGTTTCAGCACCCGTCCCCTCCACCAGTGCCCATCTCCCACTAACAACATCCGGTTCCCTCCCCTAACCCAGCCCTGCCCAAAAGAAAAAAATTCTTGATCAGGAATTGATATTAGGAATATTAAGGAACAGGAATTTATTTAGCTTTATTTTTTAAATTGTATTATTTATTTTTGGGGGTTCTTTTATTTTTTAATATATCATTATACCACCATGAGATATACAATCACAAGATATTCATGTTTGAGTTTCAGTCATACAGCATTCCAGCATCCATCCCCTCCATCCGTGCCCATTTCCCACCACCAATGACCCCACTTCCCTCCACCTTCCCCCCAGCCTGCCTCCATAACAGGTTCTTTGTCTCTTCTCTCTCTCTCTCTCTCTCTCTCTCTCTCTCTCTCTCTCTCTCCTCACTTCCCTTTCTTACACGTTGTGGATTGTAATACATTTAGAGGTTATCATGTGTATGTCTTTGCCTATATTCAATGCTCAGTTCTTGGATGGTATCATCATTTTCAATGATTATCAGCACACTGTTCCCAGTATCAGCATACTGTCTTACCGAGCTTCTGACTCTCACATGTTTGTGGTATACCAGGTTTTGCGATATTGCACCCATGCACTGTGGGGATCAGGCTGTTTCCAGCTGTGGAATCTGGACCAGAGGATGACTGTGGTTGTGTTGCGCGAGGTTTTCTGACTTCTGGGAGCCTGGGGAGGACAGGCCAAGGAGCAAAAGCCTTCCCCACCCCAAGACACCCATCAGTCTAGTGCAGGCAGGCAGAGACTCCACCCTGCACTTGAATACCTGGTGTCCAGCTGAGAGCCCCAGCAGCAGTTCTTGGCGGGGCCACCAGGCCTTTGTGGAGGGCACTGAGGTGGGGTAAATTTATTTATTTTTGCTTTTTGGGTCACACCCAGTGATACAAGGCAAATGCCCTACCTGCTGGACTATCTCTGCGGCCTATGTAACAGGAATTTTAATGTATAAAATGTTACATTAAAAAGTGTTTATTTTTTTGCTTTTTTGGGTCACACCCGGCAATGCTCAGGGGTTCCTCCTGGCTCTGCACTCAGGAATTACTCCTGGCAGTTCTCGGAGACCATATGGGATGCCGGGGATCAAACCCTGGCCGGCACGGGCGGCCACGCAAGGTAAACGCCCTACCCGCTGGACTACCGCTCTAGCCCCAAAAAGTGGTGTTTTTAAAAGAAAGCTTCATTGGTGTTGGGAAGGGTGCGCTGGTGGAGAGATAGGGTGCTGGAACACTGTAAAACTGAAGCCCAATCATGAACAGCTTTGTAATTGTATATCTCATGGTGGTAAAATAAAATTTAAAAAAGAAAGAAAAGAAAGCTTATTAAAATTTTAATTTAAAATATATTTGACAAATAATTTTGATACATATATAATAAAGTAAATGGTTGATAAATTTATTATTCAGATTTTATGCTTAATGTTACCTCTAAGAGGACAAAAATTCTAAATTAAATGACATATTGATAAGCAGAAGTAAAATGTCTTTTATCAGTTTAAAAAAAGAACAAATAGGGCAGACATGCTTCCAGCCCCTGTGCCATGCTGAGTCAACTGGGGCACCCCAGAGGCAGATCCGTAAGTCCCCATTTCATCCCAACTGAGCCCCTGCAGTTGAAAACCTCTACACTCCACAATAGCCACCATATTCAAGGCCGGACTTCCATGCTCGGATCGGCTCCCCCCAGAAATTAATCTGTTGAAAAACTCAGGTATGCAGGTTTTGTGACTGAAATCTCCAGGTTTTCACCAAGTCAGGGATGGTCTCCCTCCTCCATCTCCCTGTGCTTCCGGAAGACCTGGCAGTCACACACATGCCCCAAAGCCAGGAATTCCAAAATTCCTGGTGCAACATCTCAAATGCAATACTGATACACTGAGTAGCGCACCACATTTAATGGCATATAAAGAAGGCCCAATAACAAAATATATACACACAATGCCTGTTCTGTAACATCAGCAATTTCTTTTTAAAAAATGTTTATTGAATTTCAAAATTTTTTTTGAATTTTATTGAATTATGCAATGGGCCATTACAAAGCTGTCATACAATGTCATACCAGTAATTTCTTATCACTGTCTCTGTATCACTGTCTTCCCGTTCATCATCGATTTGCTCGAGCGGGCACCAGTAACATCTCCATATGTCCTGTCTCATGCTAGTAGAGCCGAAGGGCACCTGCTTGCTCCAGGAACAAAAAGAACCTCAAAAATCATTCCATCAGGTCATGGGAATGAGGTCTATAATTGTTACTGGTATCTGGCATATCAAATATGACACGGGTAGCTTGCCAGGCTCCATGGTAATAATGAACAGTTTCCACTAACTTTCTCCTAAGAAAACATTTCTTGATTAGTTCTAGCAAAATATCTATAGCAAGCAGTATGAAATAAATTGTTGAGGGTCTGCTTTCGGGGCAGGCTTGGGGATTGCTGGGAAGATTGGAAAAAAATGGTGACGGGAAGTTGCGGTGGTGGTGGAATTGGTGTAGAATAATGAATGTCTTAACAAAGTAATGTGAACGATTTTGTTAAAAACTTGAGCAGGGGCCGGAGAGATAGCCCAGCGGGTAGGGCATTTGCCTTGCGCAGCGGCCCATGCTGGCCGGGTTCGATCCCGGCATCCCATATGGCCCCCAAGCACCGCCAGGAGTAATTCCTGAGAGCAGAGCCAGGAGAAACCCCTGAGCATTGCCGGTGTGACCCAAAAAGCAAAATACAGATATATATATATATATATATATATATATGTATATATATATATATAAAATTAAAAATTGAGCAGAAACTACTAAGTTAAATAAGTTCAATAAATGAAAGCAATAACACAGATAGCCCAACTTGCACAAAAAACTCACTAAAACAATCATGACTTTAGCAGCACCATTACAAGGTATATGTTGTAATAAGCAGTATAAAGTAAATTAATTAGTGCCTGCTAAGGGAATAGTTTTGGGAGCTGGGTGAGAAACTAGGGACTTCAGTGGTGATAAGGGCACGTTGGTGGTGGGACTAGTATTGGAATATTGAATACCTGGAACAACTGTATTGTGAACAGCTTTGTAGTCACAGTGTTTAATGAAGTTAGAAATTTTTTAAAAAGACAAAATACTTTGTATTTATTTTTCAAAATTACATGGTGTGAGAAAAGCATGATGATTATTAAGCCCGGATGGATATATTTAATTCCTTTTCTATTTAACCTAGTCTTACAATATTGCCATTTTTGCATGTGAAGAGTATCGCACAATATTACTTTGTGCTTTGACATGGTTATAGGAGTTAGAGATGAATGAATGGATTTGAGAGATATTAAAGAAATGGTATCGGAGGATTATTGATTGACCAGATGTGGAGTGCAGAGAGATTGAGGAAAGGGCAATATGAGGGATTTCTTACTTCTGCAACTCAGTATGGGAATGGTGCCATTTACTGAAGCAGAGAACACTGGAATGAAGTTGGGGGAAAGAAAAAGGAATTGGTTTTAGAGATGTGAGATAAAGGTACCTAAGAGTTTTCCTTTGTAATTGTCATGTAGGCAATCTTGGAGAAAAGGGACAAAGAAAAACTATCTGGACCTGCTGATGTTAATTATAATGGTAGCAAACATCATCTGGGGAAGGTTTATAGTGGGGAGAAAAGGAGTTAAAATAGAGTCATAAGGAATAAAATATGTAGAGTTGGAGGAACTGTCAGAGAACTCTGTAAAAACTAAAAATTGGATGTTATTGAAAACCAAAGTGAAAGTATTTTAGTATTGGGTCCTTCATACAATTAAAATGTACGAGAAAAACTCAACAATGCATATTGTATTTGGGCCTTATCTGCTGACGACTAGCTAAGAGATGTCTCTTAATGTGGAGCAGGCGTGAATGCAGTTGGAAAGATAGATGTATGTGCTGTATGAGATTAAAACTTACTCAGATAAGGTTGCTGCTCTCTGCTCTTACTGGGGGTGCAGCCAGCAGTGGTCAGGGCGTCCATCTCCCATGTACAAAACATGGGCACTCGCCCTTTTGCCCTTTTGAGCTCACTCATTTGTTATTTTGTTGTTGTTGTTGTTGTTTTATTTGGGTTTTTTTTTTTTTTTTTTTGGTTTTTTGGTTCTCCTGGCTCTGCACTCAGGAATTACTCCAAGCAGCAGCAGCACGCAGGGGACCAGATGAGATGCGGGGATTGAACCTGGGTCGGTTGCTGCAAGGCAAACATTCTCCCACTGTGCTGTACTACTGCTCTGGGCCACACCCAGCTATGCTGAACTCTGTGCTCAGAGTTGCTCCCAGCGGTGTTCAGGAAACAGCTTGGAGGTACTGGGATCATATGGGGTGCACGGAATCAAACCAGGGCCTCCCACATGCAAAAGCCCAAGCACACACTGGTATGCTAGATGGCCCACTGTGTTCTCTCCAGCCACATTGCTGACTCTAAAGGGTTTTAGCTCTGCAAGTATAGGCAAGTAAAATTGTGTTCTCTCTTTTGTTTTTAAATGGACCAGACCTTGTGATGCTCAGGGGTTAGTCCTGGCTCTGCACTCAGGAATCACTCCTGGCAGTACTCAGGGTACCCTATGGGATCTCCGGATCCCATAGGGTCATCAAACCCTGATTGGCTGCCCAACCCTCTGTGCTACACTCCAGCCTCTAAATCATGTTTTTAAGACCAAGTTTAAGGTCAGGGAGATGACCCAAAGCTCTAAGGCATGTGCATGCTGGAGGCCCAGACTCTTCACAGTCAGGGCAGGTACTTACCCCTCAGCATCAACAGGCCAGGGCCCAAAGCAGCCCCACCAAAAACACAGATTGCATGGGAATTTCTTAGAGCAGTCATAGAAATAAAGACAGCAACTCAGATTCTACAGCTGAAAAGTGATACATTGACAGAAGCTATTATTTTGATGTATATTTTAATTTTCATTTAAATTAAACAGAACGAGGTATTGCAAGTGTGGTTGTGGTGCCCGGCTGTATTGACAGGTGGCAGACAGGGAGACAGGCTTGTCTACACCCCCAGGGCTCTGCCCTGTGGGCCCTGGATGGTTGATGGTCTGACAGAAAAAGACTGGGATGAACCCAGAGCCACGGCAGAGCCTGGCAAACTACCTGTGATATATTCGATATGCCAAAAATACTAACAATAATGGACTTCATTCCCAATGAATGGGGACGTAACTGGTGGCCACTTGAGCAAATCTATGAACTATGGGAAGACAAGTAACATATAAGGTTCCTGTCACGTAGAATTGAGAAAAGAGTAGGAAGAGAGATCAGGAATTTGGAGACTAGTTTTGCTTTTATACTACATTCTGGTGAAGAAACATTAAGGTGGGAACTTGGAATGTATTTCCTTTACCAGTTTTGTATTTGAATTAGAATTTATACAAATATTTATACGTATAGTAGGTGAGCAAAATCATTTTATATTCTTGCCCTCACAAATGTTAGGATAAAACTTGTTTTCTCCATGTTAGATTTCTACTCCTATGTATCAGTAGTGGTAAATTGTTCCCAATTTGTATTTGATATTGCCCATTGTTTCCAACACATCTGACAATCACCTAGGATGGAGATAAATAACAATGACTTGTTCTCAGCTCTGTCTCCTATCACAGAGGTTGTGATAGCGCAATTCTGATCTCCCTGCTTTTATTTCTATTGCAGGTTTCCCCATGCTATTCAAGGGTGAACATTCCTATGTGAGATAATTTGGTAGGTTATTTTTAGGGTATTAAATATTAAAAAATTAGGGTATTGGAATATTAAAAAAATTCCATACCAATGAATGGTAATAGCAATCCCAGATCCCTTCTCCAAATTTACTGAATTATAGCTAATAGTAATTGTTCTACTTGCAAATAGTGGTGGAAACCTACACAGTTACGTTTTATT
The DNA here is from genome assembly GCA_021461705.1 of Cryptotis parvus. NCBI lineage: Eukaryota > Metazoa > Chordata > Mammalia > Eulipotyphla > Soricidae > Cryptotis > Cryptotis parvus. Next base: position 119,984 of record JAJIBD010003173.1, on the reverse strand, counting down.
TCTAGCCTGTTACCTATCTGACATGGTCTTATTTACATATTGCTTCTCTGTTTATTTTCTGTCTTCCTCTCCTTGAACCCTTGCCCATTACCGGGCTAGGATAGTAAGTGCTGTGTGCATCTCCTCAGTATTTAGAACAGGACCTAAAATGTAGACAGTTAAATAATTCTTTAAAAATAAGTGTCTACAATGCTAAGTAAATGCTGCTTAATTTGTTTGTAGTGTAAGGAATGGATTAATTTTTATTTGGAGTGTAAGGAATGTATTAATATATGCTATAATGGGTTAATTTCTTTCTATAATATAGAGAGGGAAGATTTATTAGGTAAATTGATACACTCGTAGTATATTAACTGTTATCGAGATTTATTTACTTTTTGTTTTTTTTTTTGGGGCGAGCTAGAGATTACTTCTGGCTTTATGCTGAGGGTTCATCCTGGTCATGCTTGGAGGACTATATGCAGATCTGCGGCATGCAAAGCAAGTGCCTTACCCATTGTAATATCTCTAGTGCTCATGAAGATTTATTTTGTCTGTAAAAGTTTTGAAGAAAGTTTGTTCTCCTGGTTAATTTAAATCTTCAACTTTAAGATTAATTTTTAGTATCTTTCATTTTGGAAAATTTGAAGGATGAGCCTAATTTCCCTTGGACTCAAATGCATTTCACTTGCAAAATTAAAATAGATATCCTCATTTCTCTGCTGTTTGAAATCTAAGGAGAAAACTATTTGAGAAGAATCTTCTTTAAAAATGCCTATTGGTTGTAAAGAATCTGAAGAGAAACTTTATGAGGAACAAATTCTAGGTAAAAATATATTTAATGCCAATGTAGCATTAAATAGCTGATAAGGCAGAGACCAGAAGGAGAGAATTTCATAGAAGTATGAATGGGAAGGAAAGTGTTAGAAGCGTGGAAATGATCAACCCCAGAACACAGAACTGCAAACAACAACAACGACAATAAAACTACAAAAACACCCCAACAAAACAAAAACAAAGTATTTACCTTCTTCCCAAATAAACGTAATTTGAATTATTTGATTATTGACATTTAATAATAAGGTATAACTTACTATTGTGGCATTAATGATTGCTTTCAGAGATCACTTATATTGTAAAAAAAAATTAGTGTAAAACCAGAAGGGCTTTTATTTTTCTGAACTATTGGGAACATTCAAACAGGAAGGACCATAGCGTCAGTTTTTAAAAGCAGAAATTGAAACCAACAAGAACATTATTCCAGAAATAATCATTATAAAGTAGTGCTGCACTATTTATTATTTTTTTCACTACAAAAGCACATTCATTCAGTCTTTTATTTCACAGACTAATATGTCAATTCAGTGTTCTTAGATGCTCTTTCTCAGAAGAAATTCCAGAAGCAGTTTGGCTTCATTTCCGGAATAAATAAGGGTGTTTCATTTCACACAGCCTCAGGGAATCACAAATTAAAACTTTCCACTAAAATGGATGCCATCTACTATTCATTATTTCAACAAACAAACCACTCCACTCTGCTGAAGTTGCAATCAGGATAAGGGATATATAGTGCTTGAAACCTGCGAGGCTGAGAGGGGCCTACTTTGCATTCTTATTCGTAAGCAGCCCATTTCACATTTCCTCTGAGTTCCCCAGCACCCCACAGAGTTACTCTCCTTGGCGCAAAGCTCCATTAAGTAAATAGAGGCTCCGTATTTAGAAGCCATCTCTGGGAATTCAAAGTGCTCTGAGAGGGAAATTGGTACTATCAAGATTAAGGTATTAATGAAAAGTTCTTTTAAATTTCTGTTGGGATGCTAATTAATCTTCTAAAAATTGTTAATCAATTCAATTATGTAACACACTTAAACTTTAACACATGGTACAGGAAAAGTAACAGGGTCTTTAAATTATGCCCAGAGGCATTCAGAAAGTTAGGGGAAATAGTCTAAAAGGAAAATCATTCCCAAACAGTGTTTTAGTTTTATCTTTAGTGTTTACTTATTCCATCACATTTAATGTTTGAGAAATCAATATGCAGTTCTCAGATATTTAAAGAAATATTAGAAGGCATTAAGAAAGTGAAATTATGACTACTATTCTTTAATGGAATCTCTTACCTTAACTGCAGAAGAATTGTAGCACGGATTATTATACTCATGTTGATGGTTTTAGCCTGAATTGTTTAACAAATAAGTAGTCTGGTAAAATAGTAATATTTGAGACCTAACCATGCTATCAGCATTGAACTAAATGAGTTAAGCTTCGTGAATTATGTATTCCTTTAAAGATAAAATATAAAATATTTTGTGTTAATAGGAATTCAAATCAACAATTTTGTTAAAGATTAAAAATCAGTTTATTTCAGAATCTTAATGTTTATGAATGGTATATGAAAGGGACATAGTAAGGATTCTAAAAAATATGTGGTATTCTAAAATGTTAATGTGAATGAAACAAAATGGAGAAATATTATGTGACAAAATAATTAACTGTACCCTATAGTTAAGTCCCCTGCCCCTTGAGATGTTGCAGGTGTGGCTATAATGCCGGGCTGCATTTGCAGGTGGCAGACAGGAGACAGGCTTGTCTACACCCCCAGGGCTCTGCCCCATGGGCCCTGAATGGTTGATGGTCTGACATAGAAAAAGATTGGGTCCTCTGGGATGAACCCAGAGCCACGGCAGAGTCAGGCAAGCTACCCATGGTGTATTCAATCCGCCAAAAACAATGGGGCCAGAGCGATAGCCCAGTGGGTAGGATGTTTGCCTTGCACGTGGCCGGCCCATGCTGGCCCAGGTTCGATCCCCGGCATCCCATATGGTCTGCCAAGCACCACCACCAGGAGTAATTCCTGAGTGCAGAGCCAGGAGTAACCCCTGAGCATTGCTGGGTGTGACCCAAAAAAGAAAAAAAAAACAATAAAAATAATGGATCTCATTCCCAATGAACGGAGGCATTACTGGTGCCCTCTCCAGCAAATTGATGAACAACGGGAAGACAGGTGACACAGTTAAGTCAAGTGAGTATTTTTCCTTTCGATTCTCAGGTATGATTGTGAGAGCTTTAGTTTCCATTTCACTGACTAGTTGAAATTGAGAACTCTAAGCTCACATACAAGCAGCAACATATTTTCATAAGTAACTTAATTGTTTTGAATAACTAATGGTAACATTTTAATTTTGGACTCATTTTTCTATCAAGAAGGAGAAAGTTGATATTAATGATTTTGTTCCGATTTCTTTTTTGGCGGGTTCTAGCCCTGGCCCGCCACCCCAGCAGAGCCGCACCACAAGCCAGATGACTCCCCACTCCATCGGGCCGCCGTTTTCCACATCCGGACCTCCCTCTCGTCAGTACTCCACCCAGCGACAGCCTATCACAGCCCGTCTCATCGAGTTCCACCCTGCAGCAGTTTTTTTTTTTTCCAATCCGGCCCAGGTATGCTGAACCAGAGACTTACAGACATGGGGCAGAGCTGCTACTGGCTCTCCCTGTGCCCAGATGCTCACAAGGCGCCTGGGAGGGATGGCGGGTTCTAGCCCTGGCCTGCCACCCCAGCAGAGCCTCACAACAAGCCAGATGAACCCCCCCACTCCATCGGGCTGCCATTTTCCACATCCGGACTTCCCTCTCGTCAGAACTCCACCTAGCAACAGCCTATCACAGCCCGTCTCGCATGCAGCCGCGCGGTTCATCTATAAATGCTATATTTAGAGGTGACTACAAGGGTATGCCACCTGCATGGCAAGCCTGGCAAGCTGCCCTGTTTTATTTGATATGCTAAATACCAGTAACAATTATATTAGTTCATTCCCATGACCTAATATAATGGTTTGAGGCTCTTTATGTTCCTGGAGCGAATAGATGCCCTTGGGCTCTACTAGCATGAGACAGGACATATGGAGATATTACTGTTGCCCGCTCTAGCAAATAGATGATCAACGGGATGATAGTGATAGTGATAGTTCTGATTTCTAAAACATTTTTTTTCCACTAAAGCTGAAGACTTTTATTATGGTCCACGAGATAATATATTTTGGTGAAAAAAACCTTGATCTTGATCTTAATCTTTGGTTTTGTAAACTCAGTAAACTTAATATTACTGGCTCTCTTAAACCAAGAGACTTTTGATTCCTGCTTGGCAAAACTATTTATTACAGACCATATGAACTGAAAAGTCAATATGTCATTCTAGTCCTTCTGAGTTAGGAGCTAGAAAAAGGAATGTAGTTAAGCAGGGGACAATTATAATAGAGAAAATGTTTACAAAAGGAGACTTGAAAGGGTTTGTTTATTGAAAGCTATTTATATAGTTGTAAGGAATCCTCTAAAGACTCTTTGAAAAGATAGTTCACTTGGTAACTATTGTAAGACATCTAATTTAATGGACTCTAGAGCTTCTATGTAATAATATAAAAGCGTATTTGCCTGATAGTTTAGGACTTGATTATTATTGAGCTAGAGTCTACTACTAGTTCTAACTGCTAGTTCTTGACTTCTTTTAAACTACATAGATAATCAGATTGCTTTGGATCATATTGGAGACCTTTAGATGAAATGGGAACTTTATTTGTTTGAAGAATATTTTTTGGATATACACTTTTTCTAAAAAATAGTCTTTTCATTTATTTAATGTGCTTGTTACACTTTAGGAATAAATTACTATAACTTTTGAATAATATATATTCCCATTCTTTTCTTAAGCTGGGGTAATGTGGTGAAATTATTTAATTTTAGTGAGAAGAAGGTAGAAATTTCAGCAGAGTAAAACATTTTAAGGAGCACGACATCAATTCATCCTTAGGAATTAATCCTCAGGGTATTTTTTTTAAATTTAATTTTATTATTCCCTCCCCCAAATATTATTACACCATTTTAGACATACAATTGAAAGATGCTCATGTAGAGTTTTGGTTCTACAGTGTTCCAACACCCATCCCTCCACCCAAACCCATCTCCCATCACCAATGTCCCCACCTCCCTCCCCCTCCTGCACCTCAACTACTTGGCAGATTCTGTATGTCATTTCTTTCCTCTTTATATCTCCTTCCCACCAAACTTTCCTGCTCTTCGTGGAATGCAGTGCATTAAAAGACATTACTGTTTCACTATTTTAGTGGACTGTGGCCGCGACCTGGGCTCGAACTGGTTTTGCTCTGTTGATCTGGTCGTGAGGCAGTTTCCCAGCATCCGGACAGCGAAAATGGTGGCTAGTGTGATGGGCGAGTTTCATCCGGCTGCTTCCGGGACCCCCCAGAGGCGATGGGCAAACACCCAAAACCCATCTGCCCTCCTCGGGATCCCATCGTCAGCTGGGCTCGGGTGCGAGCCGGGCGTTCGGGGAGTTCCAGTCTCCCCAGCCGCTTGTGAAGCTCTGCATGCTGGCTCCCCCCCCCCCCCAGCAGCTCCTGGGCGGGGCCACCAGGCTCGACCGGGGCCACCAGGCTCGACCTCAGGGTATTTAGGAATATGATCTTGCTATAATGAGTGCATTGAATATGACATTGTCACACAAAATGGAATTAAGTAGAAATTAGTAATTTGCAGAGGACAAGACATAGTAAATATTATTCGGTTTATATTAAGGTTTTAAATCTCTATATTTCTTAAGTTTTTTATTAAATACTTCTGGTTTCCATGATGAATGGTAATTGCTTAAAGTATATCATTATTCTGAACCAAACTGAATGAAATTTGTAGCCTAAAATTTCATTCTGAGATTAAATAAAGCAATTCTTGATCAATTTAAATGAGAGTAAGTTTATAATTTCTCATAAATCCAGATAACTCAAAAGTTTATTAATCAATATAAACCATCTTCGTTTAAAACAATAGCATATTTGCATTGACATATGGTATTTATTAAGCTAAAGAAACTTTGTTTTGAGTTTCATATAATATTGCTTACCTTAACTTTTCTGCTCAGAATTGATTTCTGCCCCCACCTTTTTTTTTTATAAAGGGCTTATTATCAACTTTAATAAACCTCAGATTGATCCCTTTTGGAAAACAAAAAATACATTATTTCCTATTTACTAGCTTAATTTATTTAAAAAATAGATTTTCATCAGACATGATAATTAATCTCTGATTGAAGCATATTAAGCTGGCATACAAATAATTTCTGAAAAAAATTGACTTACAGGCATCTAAAAAGATGTGAAATTTGGATTAAAAAATTTAGCCTTGAAATGCCGATAGATTTTGGGAAAGTGTGGGAGCTTTATAATATGTAGAGAATAAGACTTAAAATGGTTCTATTTCCTTAAGATTTATTTTTACTTTACATTTTTAGTTATGTTTATATTAGGGAAAATTGGTAGGGTCTTACCTTTATTTTTAATCTTAATACTGAATAGCTAAAATATATTAAAAATTTTTTTAACAAAACAAAGTCCTACATTAATGCTGTTCCCTTTTAGGTTTTTAAAGTGAACTTAAGAAAATTAAATGCAAAGTTGAAGTTCAGAGAGATAACCCCACCCCAATTTGGTATCTGACACTGTGAGCACCTCCAGAAGTAAGGCCTAAACACCATATGGTGTTCCCTCCCAATTCATAGTTCAGTTCAAGTACTTACTCTGACTATGTTCTGGTATATTTGTTTCTTCCTATCTGAGTCTAAATCATTTTTCTCTCATTAGGCAACAGTCATTTACTGAGAGTTTACAGTAACAGCAACTGCAGTCTAGTATTCTTAAGGACTGTGTAGTCTAGTGCTAGAAGGTTAAATGCTTTTTCATATCCTCTGTTTTTACTCTAGGGATCTGCCTCCTCCATACTAATTATCATTACGAGTTTTCTGTAGCAGACACTGCTAGTGACCAACCATATTGACTCAGATTTTCTTACTGGTTTCATGCATGCCTGCTTGACTTCCAGTAGACAACAGTGGTATTTTTTGTTGTTGCCTTGGGTTCCTAAGACCTACTTTGAGCACATGCTTGGGCAGAGGAGTATGTGGAAAATAATGTCCTTCTGGTGATGGTCTTTAACCAGTAATGAGTAATGAGGTATAAATACCTGTACTCTATTGAGCTCCTGGCTGGAATGACTCCACTGTGTCCCAGTGGTGTACACTGGAATGACTGACCCATCATGCCCCCAACGTTAGCTACCTTATTTTTTTCAGTATTACCTTCTCCTTTTCCTGTCAGGATCATTGCTCCAAATACACCATATGTACTAAATCCTTGTCTCAGGATTTGCTTTAGTGAAACCCAGAAGTACGAGCATTTGGTGTTTTTCAGACATTCCACATAGACTCTTGGTTGTGGCCATCTAAGTCTACAATATTCAGAAACTGGCTAGGCATTTCCTTCTTTTGAAGGTCTGAAAACATACATATTCTAACATATTACTGGCAGGACCTTATTGGGTATATTTGACTGCAAATTCCTACCAAGTCTTCACCTTAAATAATGGAGTGATCATGCATGTCATTCTTTATCGGAACAAAACTTATTGAACATCAGCTGTATGCCAGGCACTGTTCTAGACCTAAGATATAACAATGAATAACACTAGAATGCATTACTCTCAAATTTCTGCTATTATGGAAGTTTAAAAGTTAGACTTATTTTGTTTTTCCCAGCTATATTTGCATTATGTTCTTGCAAATGTACGCTCTTCTTGAAAATTTTAGTAGTTTTTAATAGGAGTTATTAGTTTTACACAATGTTTATTTTTTCCTTAGTACTTGCATTACAAAACTCAGTTGTAATACATTTTCTCTATGTGCTTTTATATTGATTTGCAGCTCACTGAATTAGCATATTTGGTACATCTACTTAATTTAGTCCCTTTATTTTTCTCTTCTATTTTAGTCATTCTCTTTTTTTAAGAATGACTTTGTTATTATAAAAAATTTTAAGTCCACAATATTATTCCACCAATGTCTCGTTGAGTTTGCAATTGTTGACATTCTCATATTTAGTTCAATCTATTCATACTTGCTTTAAATTTTTGATTATAAAAATGCTCAAGACAAAAATATATTTCTATTAATAAATTATCTAGTAATTATACTATGAACAATAGTATACATAAATTTGAATAATTGTCACAATTATTTTTTCTCAATGTAATAATTTTTAGTTTGACTTAAAAACATTATGTTAAAAACACAAAATTATTGTAAATGGTCACTGCCTTCCTGTCATATCAAGGTAATGTTTATTAATTAAAATCTCTTCCATATTACTGTCTTCCATATTACTGTCTTCCCGTTCATCATCGATTTGCTCGAGCCGGCCCCAGTAACAGCTCCTTATGTCCTGTCTCATGCTAGTAGAACCCAAGGCATCTGCTTGCTCCAGGAACATAAAGAGCCTCAATCCATTCGGAATGAGATCTATAATTGTTACTGGTATTTGGCATATATATCAAATACAACACGGGTAGCTTGCCAGGCTCTGCCGTGCAGGTAGCATACTCTTGTAGACATCTCTCAGTCCAGCATTTATTGATGAACCGCGCGGTCGCTGATAGGCTGGTCTGCTGGGTGGAGGTCTGATGAGAGAGAAGTCGTCGATGTGGATGTGGAAAATGGAGGCCCTCATGGAGTGGGGGTCGTCTGGCTTGTTGCGAGGCTCTGCTGGGCTGGTGGGCCAGGGCTAGAACCCACCATCCCTCCCAGGCACCTCGTGAGCAGCTGGTCACAGGGAGAGCCAGTAGAAGCTCTGCCCCATGTCTGCGAGTCTCTCTTATGTGCATATATTAATTTTATTATTTGCCTGAAATTTGACCATAGCTGAGGAAATAATATAAAGTATATATGCAGAGTCTGTTATTTAAGGTCTAAACCTTCACATAACATGTGATCTCTTGATAAAACATTTATTAACCATACTCTGCCTTTAGTCTTATTTGTACATATGATATGGTTCTTATACTCTCTTCTTGATGTGTATGTGTTTGGGGGGCTGGATTCGAGCCTATCCAGTGGTGGTTTTGGAGCCACCCGGCAAAAACACATGCTCCAGCCCTTTCATATGTCCACCTTCAGATTGCTTTCTTTTCTTTTTTTTTTCCATTTTATTTTATTTTATTATTTTTCCCCCCAAATTTTATTACACCATTTTAGACATACAATTGAAAGATGCTCATGTAGAGTTTTTGGTTCTATAGTGTTCCAACACCCATCCCTCCACCCAAACCCATCTCCCATCACCAATGTCCCCACCTCCCTCCTCCCCTCCCACACCTCAACTACTTGGGTTCTGTATGTCATTTCTCTCCTCTTTATCTCTCCCTCCTGCCAAACTTTCCTGCACATTGTGGAATGCAGTGCATTAAAGGACATTACTGTTTCCACTATATTAATGGACTCTTGCGGCCACAAGCGGCCGTGCGAGCTGGGCTAAAACTGGTTTTGCTCTGTTAATCTGGCCGTGAGGCAGTTTCCCAGCATCCAGACAGCGAAGGTGGTGGCTAGTGTGGTGAGCGAGTCTCATCTGGCTGCTTCTGGGACCCCCAGAGGTGATGGGCCCCTCCCAAAACCCATCTGTCCTCCTGGGGGGCCCCATAGTCAGCTGGGCCTGGGGCGAGCCGAGTTCCAGCTTCCCCAGCCCGCTTGTCTATTGCTTTCTTTTCTAGTAGCATTAATGTCTTGATTTTTGTTTAGACAACCCTCTCTATGCTTAGTTTCAGGGGAACTTGAACTGTCTAAGGGAGAATGGAACCATTAACAATCATGAAGAAGTCCTATTGTTTTAAGAGATAAGGTTGTGTTGGATGACAGGCTTAGCTAGTTTGGGAGCTTTGCTGTTTTACCCACTCACAGCTTACATGTTCTTAAGCCATGAGATCTCTTCTATGTAAACACTGATGGAGGGTGTGGCAGTTACAGAAGTCACCTTGACTACGAATAACTTCTGATTTATTATACATCTACTAAGACTTCTATGTTTTTTGATTGGGTACAGCTCCTCTTTATACCCACTGCATCCAGCGTGGGAAAGTTAGAATTTACCTGGAGACTACTACCCTGGCTACATTGAGGCTATCTTTAAGATTATAGGAAGGATCATACTAGTTTGCTTTCATGCAGGCGTGTGTGACCCTTTCAGTATACAGAGAACAAGATACTCAGAATCACCCTGGTGCAGAATAAATAAGAAGGACCTTGTGGGTACCATCTAGATTACATGAAGCCCATGAAATTAAGATGTATTACTTTATACCAGCCCCCTCTCTCCAGTGTTTTACTTAAGAGATAAATGCTGGACTTAGAGGTGCCTACAAAGTATGCTACCTGCAGCCAGAGCCTGGCAAGCTACCCGTGTTGTATTTGATATATGCCAAATACCAGTGACAATTATAAAGACCTCATTCCGAATGGATTGGGGCTCTTTATGTTCCTGGAGCAAGTAGATGCCTTGGGCTCTACTAGCATGAGACAGGACATAGGAAGATGTTATTTGGGGGCCGCTTCGGGCAAAATCGATGATGAGCGGGAAGACAGTGAATCTTGGAAGAAAGGATCAGTCCTTGGCGTAATCCTTTGTTTTATACCTATAATAGGGTGTGGCACCACCTTTCTACAAGATGTTTAGGGTTCTTTGTTGACAGGACACTCCCTTGTCACAGATAGGATTACTTTGGTGTATATAAGGGTGTTACTTGAGGCCCCCTTTCTTTCCCCTTTTTTCCTGTTCCTTCTTTTGGGTAGGACTCCTCTCAGGTAAGATCCTCTCTCTTTGGTGGGAGACTTAGGCTCTCTTGTATGGTCTAAGTTCTGACCAGAGCTAGAGTTCTTTCATTGCATTGGATTGCGGTGGTAGAGCTTTTGTACTATTAAAAGCCTTTTTTGGAACTGTGCCAGACTCGTGAGTTTTCATCCATTCCCCGGCGGCCTCGGAGGTAGAAGACAACTTCTGTCCTGATATTGTCAGGGACCCCAGCAGCATCCCCCGACAAGGTTGTCCTTTTAAAAAATTCATCTTTACCAAGTTTCTGACACCTTTAGGCATTGGAATAGAACAGTGAAGATCTTAGACAAAAATCCATGATCTCTTCCCAGAACTGTAGCTATTTTTGTGGCAGACAACACTAAGGAAGACTTTACTCTTATACCTGAAGACCTTCAGTGGTTTCTCATTTTACTTAAATAAAGTCCAAGAACCTTACCAAAACCGCTTGGGTCAACTTATACACCACCTTGCTTGCTGCTTCAGACCAACTTTCTTCCCTTTCTGCCAATGTTAGTCTGTATCGCAAACTTTGCAAACTCCCCTCTGTCTCAGCTGCCTTTTTCCTCCTGATATTTCATGAGGTCACAGCTTCATTTTACCTATTCAAACGACTGTCCTTTCCTTCTTTGTATCAAAGGGGGCTCTTTAATATTCTTTTAAAGAGCCTTATTTTTGCAGAATTTATAATACATTTAATATGTTATATATGTATCTGTCGTTTAGTTGTTCATTTACTCCCTCTCCCACCACTGTAGACTCTGAAGTCAGAGACTATATTTGTTTTGTTCATCACTGAATTACTCAGTGCCTGGCGTAATGCCTAGCACATTGTCAGTACTTAAATATATTTGTTGTATGTGGCTCTGGTTTGTGGATGTAGCGTCCACTGTCTCATCCATTTTTTTTAAGCTTCATACCTTCCAAGTCAGAGACCCTTTCTAGCTCTCTTCTTTAGATGCCTAACCTCAGGGTCATTTTGGTACAACGGTCATCATCTATTTATGTGATAGTCTGGGCCTCAGGCACCAAACCAGGACAGTGACCACAGAAACTTGATGAGATAACAGGAACCAAAACAGACACTGTACCCTTAGAACTATATTGTCTTGGAACTGGAACTGAAAGGAATGGGAAATCCCAGAAGTTTGGCCATTTCTGAGGCACCCATGCCTGGCTATGCAGAAAAGGTTCAGGCAGCAACAAGGTTACTAACAATGAGACTAGGAATATGGGCAAGTGTCAGCTTTTAAGCTTGTTTGCTTGGAGTGTGATGTGTGTGTGTGTGTGTGTGTGTGTGTATGTGTGTTCATGGGTGGTTTTATACTGGATTTATGTTACTGCTCTATATACTGACTGCCTAACACAGGGAATGACTGGACTGACCTTACTGGTCAGAGATTTTATTTAAGTACATGCAGGGGGAATTAAAGTCGGGAAATAAAATGAACTGACGTAGTCATCTTGCCAGTTCCATTTCCATTCTGGGTCTTTGTTGGTTTTCAGTGGGGTATAAACAAATCCTATCTTAGCCTAGACTGGTCCCCCTTTAGACTTTGTATTTTCTGAGAGCTAAGGAATTAATTTCATCCAAGTATGTTATGAGTCTTCGAGCATGTTGTAAACTAGAAATGTGCTATGAGTGCCCAGATATTTGCCACTCATCTAGATTCTACCATTAATGTTCGCTTGTTTCCATCACATCCCGGTCCTTTTCTTAAGCCATTTATCCAACATTAGCACATCTTCATTTTTCTTAAGTGCTTCGGTGTTCATGCAAACAGTTCAATGTTTGTGTATTTTCTTTTGAGGTAAATTTTACACATAATAAATGCACAAATGAAGTTTCACCAATGAAATTCAAAGCATATCAAGATATAAAAGATTACTGTTGTGTCAGTAATCTTTTATATCTAAATATGTTGTCTCATGCTCTTTCTGGTCAGTTCCTATCTCCAGACTCTCTAGAGGTTAGGACTTCTCTGTTATTTTTACTAATAGTGTTAAGACAATGGTTTATACCAGTTAATATCACTAATGATCCCTCAAATATATTTCTTCTTTAGTTATCTGCTCTTCTCATGATTCAAATAGAAAAGAATGCTGCTTCCAAATTTAAAGTCAACCAAAACTTGAAAGAAAGAACTTGGCACTTGATAATGACTTACCCCAGTTAGGTCCTAGGATTACATCATTGAAATTATATTTCCTTATGGTTACCAGACGCAGAATAAAAATAGGGCCAAGAAACAAAACAGTGTTTCCTTGGTTATCACCTTTGCCCCCACCCCTAGACTACTCCTGGCCTTTTACATTCTTACCAATGTCTTTGGGAAGTTAGCCACAATCTTCTTTCTGTGTGACACTAACACTTATTTCCCTTCTTTGTATCTAAGTGACAGTCCCACTTAGATACAAAGAGTCTGCTAATCTAAAGAAAAATTATGTATTTTTTTTCTATGAAGCATCCTGTTCTCTTTCAAATAGACCTTTGGTACCTATCTCATTTGTCCTCCAGACATATCTATGCATGGTTGAATTTTCTGTGGGTTCAGAGCTTAGCTTAGTCTTGGAATCTAATGCTGCTGTTATGACATCCTGACCCTTGAGAGGATGGTAGATGGCTCAAAGGGCTTGAGCACATGCTTTGCATATGGTAATCTTGGGCTTAATTCTCAGCACCATATGATCGCCTGAGTATTGAGCAGTTAGTGGCCCCAAATAGTGCCGAGTATAAACCACCCTGCTGCCAAGTGAATTAAAACCAAAACCAAGAAAAAGATGAATGACAGAAAACCATTGATAAAAGCGATGCCTTTTTCTAGTCTTTAATTCTTCATTACAACAGAAAATACTATATACTTTGTTTGTCCTTAGCTTTCATACTTCCTTTTACATGTATTAAGTGGATAGATGTTAATACACTAAAATACCATATAGTTTATGTTTATCTTTAGCTTTCATACTTATTTTTAAATGTATTAAAAGGATAGACATTAGTACACTAGACATTGGCATACCCAAACTCTCTTCTATACATGGAATTTGGATTCTTCTGAGTCATAAACAATGACTTTGAAACAATGCAGCATTTACTTAACTGCCAGACATTTAACTTCACCTATTTTCTTGGTTTTATTCAAGCAGCAATACTTGTTTGCTATTTAAATATGCTTTTATATTTGATGTTTATTTTAAAATAACTTTATAATAGAGCAGTGAGCCTTCTGGGGGACAGGGAGATAATTCAGAGGACTGGAGTGCAGACTTTACCTGCTGGAATCCAGGCTTAAATTACTCTATGCCCAGAGCAACTGAGAAGCCTTAGTAAGACAGTGAAAAAAATTATTAAATGAATTGGAAGTAGTGACTCATCAATCAAGGGTTCATTTGATGTAAGTAACTAATCTATGTTTAGGTCTTAAGAAAAGAATACTATTAAAAATATACCATCCAATATTGGGTCTAAATGGTAAAGCATAAAGAGATAAAAAATTTTGTAGTTCTTTGAGGATAAAATTTGATCTTAAAATAAATGCCAGAGAAAGGGACAGAGAGAGTGTGTGCCATAGAGGCAGATTGTGGGGCGGGAAATTTGGGACTTTGGTGCTAGGAAATGTGCACTGGTAGAGAGATGGGTGTTGGAACACTGTATGACTGAAACCCAATCCTGAACAGTTTTGTAGTGGTCTGTCTTACAGTGATTCAATACAAAAGGAAAAAAAAACCACAAAAATGTGATGATTTAATTTTCCTATTGCTGTTTATCAATTTATAATAAAAAACAAATGTGGTCATTATTTATCTAGTGTAGCTTAATCACAGATCACTATAATCAGGCTGAGTATTTTTATTCTTTAGCCATTTTCCTATCTGAATCTAACAAACTGATTAGCACTTAAGTTTAATAAGCTTGTTGTATGAATTAATGAAGTTGTCTGAATATTCCTATACAAAACTACTGTGATGTTAGTTTGAAAGATATATTCTTCTTAACTATTTATAGACTCAGTAAAACTGCTTTCCAAAAAGCATAAATTCTCTTTCCAAGTACTGGGAAAATATAAAAAGGATTCATGTTTTCTTATAAAGAAATTAGACAACTCTACCTTAAATTTTCTTGTTCTGTTTTGTCTAAAGTGTTACAGTAGGGCTAGTATATCATATTAAGAAACTAAATTTTCTTATAGGTTGGTTATATACTTTGATGTATTATAAGCAACTGGAACTTGTAGATAGATATTAACCAGATAAGTAGTATAGGAAATGTATTTTGGTAGAGGGAATAGGAAGTGCAAAAAACATGTCAAAACAAGTTTTCAGATACTTAACAATAGGAATAAATTTAAAAATTATATACTTTCATGTCTTGGTAATATATGGTAAAGCATCACTTACAGGGAATGAGGTTGTTCTGGCATAAAAGACATCTTGATGTTATTAAAAGAAATAACATAGGCAATACATTTTTCCTTAAAAAATGTATGAATACACACATGAATACATGCCTAAGCTGGTTGTGTCTACATATGCTCCCCAGACTGTTCACGTAAGTACAAACGCAGCTGTTCACTGCATTCTTCCTAGCAAGTGGCTGAGTTGGGGTTGGAATATTGAAATTTTTAATTTACTGCTTTTGTTTGAGTTAAATTCTTCTCATACATTTTGATTACATTTTGAAATGAGTTTCTTTTAAAGAGGAAAGGAATGTGGTATATAGAAGCACAGTGAACTGCTTTTAAAGTGCACTTGCTAACAAACGAGTAGGAAGTACAGTCTATTTCTTATGGCAATTCGTAAGTTAGGAGAGATGAATGGTTTTCTAACATTTTGAAAGTCCTGGAGTCTAGGTAGAATACCTGTATGGGAAAATGTTGAAAGCAGAATCACTTGGTGGAAGCTGGGAGCTAGGGGCCTCTCTGTATTTCCCTCCCTTATCATCTTTTGACAGCCCCTAGGGCTCTGCCGAACACAGTTTGAAATACACCGGTCTCTTCCCAGGATGCTTTTGATTTAGTCCTTCCTGAAGGTCAGAGGGATATATAGCTCTGTAATTCTATAGCACAGAGAATAAAGAATGCTTACAGGTAACCCCTGAATTCTTGCTTGCCTTACAGAACACATGTATAGAACAGGAAATATTTGTGTTATGTAAGATATTTCCTGATTGAAGAAAAACGTTTCTGTTTTGCATTCTTGTCTTTGGAGTCTAATCTTCTTCAAATCCAAGTTTTTATAGTCTGTGCCCACTTTTCTATACTTGGAGTGACTCTTACCAGTTTTGGTAAAATAACAAATACAGTTCTTAAATGTCAATCTTAGAGGTAATGAAACAACTTTTCAAAAATGAATAAAATTCTTTGTATTTACCAAAGAATGTGCTTTTCTAGACCCAAACAACTAAACAAACACATTTTTAAAAAGCTGAAATAGTAAAATATAGTAATGTTAGGGAATTAAAAACCTTAGCTAAATATTAAGATGTGCACATAAATTTATGTTTATTGTTTCATGCCTACCATTTGATTTCTGGGATAATTTGTAGAATTAGAAGAACAATTCCTAAAACCCATGTTATTATATTTAACTTGTTAATAAAATCAGTTATTTTGACATGAATATACTAATTTTTTAAATAATAGAGAAGGCATAGTACTGCTAATTATTATTATAGACCCATATAGTTAGAATGCAGGCATATTTAAGGTAATTTACCTTAAGTGGTTTTAAGTTTTACTTAATATGTGACTATAGTAAAGGGAACTAAGGCAACTATAGCATAGAAGATGAAAAAAATATTTTCCCCACAAGGTGGTACTGTGGTTCTTTTACTCTTAAAAAAAATCTATGCATGGAATTAATATTTCTACACTTGTTTTCCTTCCCCAAACCTTTTACAGGTGATCTTCAATTAGATTCTAATAAAATTGAAAAATAATTTCAAGGGAAACTTGATACTTTTAGGTAAGAGGTAACTGGCAAGCAATTAAGAATTCCCTATTTTAGCCTTAAGTTTTTTTCTTTTAGCTTTTGCCTTGGAAAAAAGTTCTATATATACAAACTTTGGTTAGAATTTATGGTATTTTTATTTATACTGTTATACGATATGCCTTGTAATAGTGTATAGAGCAGTAGCTTTGGTTGTTCTGAAGAAATAACATCGGGCATCTTTATGTTTCAATACATGAGCATAAATTCTGCTCGTCATTTTTAGGGAATCCGAGATTTTAACCAATCTCAATAATTAGGTTCTTGATCAAAACTCAGTTCTGTAGTACCAATCACAAGGTGTCATTCTTTTAGAAAGACTCTGGTAGGTCTTGAACTAAATCTTTGTATCCGTAGGTCAGCCCATATACTACATTGTTTTGTTTTGTTTTGTTTTAACGTGCCCCCATAGGATTACTGAACATCATAAATAGTTTTTTCTGTAGCAAGAACTCAAATAATTGGAATACCGGGTTCTGGTCTCAGCGTCCCTGTTCCGCAGGCTTATCACTTGCCGGCGTTCGCTAAGCCGTTGCGTAGATTTCTGGGCCTTACTCTGAGGACACAGAGATAAAGACGCTACCCCACCCGAGGTCAGGGTCAACCCCACGGTAGTCTTAGGGGGTCCCGCAGAACAGAAATTCCCTGGTTGGAAGCGGAGCAAGTGGACATATTTTAAGACCGCATTCACTTAAGTAAGCAAGTTCTTCCTGGGCTGCCGATGATTTGGGGGTGGCCCCTGGAGTGGAACGGTGGAGATTAGGAAGGCTTGCATCGGGGAGCCAAGGCCTAGAAAAAGAAAAAGAGTCTTCGGTGAAATGGTTGGTAGTAATAATGAACACGAAAGGAGAAAGGAAAGAAAAGGTGGTGTGAGACCCTGGGAAGCAAAAGCGCAGAGCAGACGCGAACTCCAGCCTGGCTGCGGAAGGCGGAGACGCGCGAAAGCGGCCTTGGGGGACCCCCAGGGCCAGAGGCCGAAAGGCGCGAGGACCCGCTAGGGCCCGCTACTCTGGTCCGCGCCTCTGTTCGTGCATCCGCCAACCGGGAAGGCCCAGCGGTCGTTTTTCGGCCCAGGTTTCACCAACTGGATAAAGTCGACCCGAAGCTGTTAGGCACCTTCTCAAGGGGCGCGAGGCTAAGTGCGGGAGCCCAGAGTCTCCCTGCTCGGACACTCAGATCCCGGCGCTGCAGCCGCTGCTCCGGGGGCGAGCGGGCACCACCTGCCCATACGAGCTTTTATTTTAATTATTTTAATTATTTTTATGTTTAGGGGCGTCTCTTCTGCGTTCCCTCCCGGGTCCGAGTGTTTTGCGGAGGAGCGAAGTGGAAGCACCCACTTGGGCTCCCAGGAGCCGAGAGACGCCCTGATCTCCACCGCGCCCCGCGCCCCGAATTACTTTCCAGCACCGCCCTCTAGTCCCCGTAGTCACGCACTCTCTGGGGTTCCCTTCTCAGGGCTCCCTCCCTGAGTCCCGGCTGCAAACGCCTGAGTGCCCCTGGGGAGGTGGGGGGGTGGCTGCCACGGGGGCGACAGGTGCGGACGGTATTTCCCGAAGGCCCAGCTAAGCTCCCGGGCGGCCCACCCAGGTCTACGAGATGGACTTGGGTCTGAGGAGGTCCCTGGTATACACTCAGGGGCGTGTGTGCACCCCTAGGATCGGGGCCCCGGGCATCTCCTTCACAGGGCATAGAAAGGACGACAATATTGTCCCGGGCGACAATATTGCAAGGTCTGTGTTGCGAAGCGACGCGTATCCGTGTGGAGAGCGCCCCAGTCGATGAAGAGCGCCTGCCAATCCTGAGTAATTATTCAATGATTGTGAATTGACGAGCCACCTTTCACCTTGAAAATGGCTCTTCTGCATAGTCTTTTCTTCGCAGGAACTGCGAATTAAGGTTTCTTTGTTAGGGAGAACAAAAGAGGAATCCAAATTATTTTAAGGAGGCTTGAGATTTGACTTGGCAAACGGTTCTGCTGAAGATCAACCTTCGCTCTTTGACTCGCCCCCTCTCTGTCACCGTCTCGCCGCCGAGTTGGCTTTTGAGAGAGGCGACCGCACCTCTCAGGTTCAAGGGGCCCCTCTTGGAGAGATGAGCGAGTCAGTTGAAGAGAGCATGTAGAAACCTCCTAACACAACCTTTTATGTTCACACCAGAGGTAGCAAGGCCCGAGCAAGTGAAGACCGTCGTGCAAGTTTTGATCAAGCTTGTCCTGTCCCCTGTCTGGTCTCTTTCCCAAGGCGTGTTCCTTGGAGTGGGGACCTGACTGCCCCATGTCTCCCCAGAGACCGCCCAGACACTCCACTAGCCCCTTCTCCCTCCCGGGAGCCTAGTGGAAAACTCGTTTCTTGGGAAAGTTTGTTGAGAAGGCAATGCCTTTCCTTTTCATTTAAAAAAAAATATTTTCTTTTGCTGTCAGATTCATCCTGACATAGATCAGGGATGGAAAAGTGTGTGGTATAGAATAGAGTCATTAGTAAATCCATCTCGTTTTTTGTTTCATTTGACAGCAACACATTAAATTAATCCCTGTCCAAAAGAATCACATTAAGGGAGCTGTCAGTGCTAATCCCCAGCTCATTGTTGCTACCTAGCTCAGGTTGACTTTAATAGGTCGCGTTGACATTTGTTTCTTCAGAAGCACATAGGTGACTTCATCCAGACCCAAATCTTACTCTCAATCAAAAAGTAGAGGCAGTGGCAAGTTTTCACAAATCCTGGATTCTCTGGGCTTCTAACTCCAGGCTTAGCTTCTTGTTGGAAAGGTTGATTCATATACCTTTAAGTGAGTGAAGATACTTAAAAACAAAGGAAAGAAAGCTAGATAGGAAAATACCCGAGGAAAATAAAAACTAATTAAAAAAATTGAAAATACAATGATGTGGCTTTAAAAAAAATCTTGAATTAGCTGCTGCTGTTGTCTATTGATCTAATTGTATTTAAACCTGATTTACGATAAGAAAACAGTTGAAAAAAATTAAGCAGTTGAGAGGAGAATGCAGTGCTTATATAAGTAAAAGGAAAGGGGTATTAAAGATGAGAAAATCTGGAGAAATATAAGTAAAAGATCTATAGAAACAGGAGAGGGTAGAAAAAAAGAGTTTGTAGGTAAGGAAGAATAACATCTGAGCAGTAACTGGATCAAAAGAATTTAGGCTGTTCAGAACTTAGAACAATATAATAAGATGGAAGTCCTTTAACCAGCATTTTAAAATTATAAAATGTTTTCCTTAAATATAATTTTCTGTCTCTTCCATCTTCAGTCGTACCCCAACACAGACAGGGATTATTCTGCTTTGTGCTTATGACATTTATGGATTCCAGAGCTGACAGTCATATATTACCCTTTGTCTGGGAGGCTAAGAGAAAACAGAGGACTGATCTGATCTTAAATCATTTAACCTGTTCTAAAAAATATGATTCCCACCTGGTTATTCTTATTTTTAATAGATATTTGGCAAGGGGTAGAAGATAAAATGGCATCCATTATTTAGCAATTTTACACTGAACTATTAGTGTACAAATGCTTCAGATATATATATATATATATATATTTGATTATGTATCAGATAAGAGCATGTATGCTCAATTTTTACTAATTGAACCACAGTTTATTCATATTTCAAGGTGATTCTGTAAATCTTTTTAAGTTAAAATTCACCTATCAATTCCCTAACCCAAAATATCTGTATTTTCAACTAAACATGGCCTATTGTATCTTTACTCTCAGGATTTTAGCTATTTTAATTTTATTTTATTTCTACTCTGGTTTTCATCTCCCTTTGCTCTCTTTTAATCGCCTCAGAGCTATCTCTGGACACAATCATTTGAAAGTTAATTTTATACTATCTCTGCAAAACACAGAGTCACTGAGCTATCTATGGAAGGTGATTTCATTTATTTGAATGATTGAACAACTGAGGATCATTGTGAGAAAATGGCCTAGGGTTTTGGTTATACAAACAATAAGACTGAAAAGGATCAGTATGGAAAGAACTATGCCTTCATTCAAGAATCTTCAGACAAATGCCAGCAGTAGGAGGAATAAGAACTTATGTTCATATTGCATCAGTGGACTAAGACCTAGTTGACATTTTAGAAATTGGTGGGTTAGAGCAGACATGAATGGAATGCTAAAACTCCAGGGATTCAAAGCTTAACAATACCTTTGCTCAGCACAATGTCTTGTACATAGTAGGCATTCAATAAATTATTGTTTCATCAGTAATTGTGAATGTAGAGCTTGCATGAGGAATTATTTAGATAATTCGCTATGTGCAATGATTATTGCATGAGGAAATTACTTTCAGTGGTTGACTTCTGGATGTACCTTATGCTCCCCTTACATGTATTTGCAAGGAATGCCCTCAATTTTTTTTTTTTTTCATTTCTGCTGGGTGATGGCAGTAGGGATTGCACTGATGGCAATGCATTGCTGATTGATCCCAAGGCCACTGGTAGAGGCTGGGTGGTGTTCAGAAATGCCGTTGGTTTGTTAGTGGCTACAGAGACAGTAGAGTTATAGGGTGGGGGAACTTTCTAGTAAATGAGTCTTTCTTTTTTGTTTGACTTTTTGGGCCACACTTGACTGTACTCAGGTCCAGCAGTGCTTGGAGGACTATATGGGGGTACCTGGGATTGAACCTTATCCTTGTAAGAGCCAGGTTCTCTTAGGCTCTGAATTTCTGTGGTTGTTGCTGTTGTTTGATATTGGGTCACACTTGGCTATGCTCAGGGCTTATTCCTGGATCTAGCAGGAATAAGTCCTGAGCTTATTTTAGGGAATAAGGATTCTAGGGATCCTTCCTGGAAGTATCTGGCAGATTATATAGAGTGACACAGATTAAATCCATGTAGCACACATGCAAGGCAAGTGCTGTACTTGCCTGCTGTACTTTCTCTCCAACTTGAGCCATTTCTTGATATCTCCTCTCTTCCACAAGCTTCTGTCACAATTCCATGCTGCCCCAATATCCTGTCTTTACGAGCACGCATGTTGGTGGGACTGCTATTATCTTACACATTTGTCTCCTGTGGGTTTTGTCTGGGTTCTCTTTTTATCCTGTGCAGTTCTGATGGCTTTTGCCCTGTCGCCCATCTCACTGTGCAGAAAACACTGTACTTTGATTTAATTGATTTATTGTTGGTATGTAGTGCACACCTGGTGGCTTGAAGGACCTACTCCTTGTTCAGTGTTGAGGGGAGTCACTCTTGGTTGTGCTCAGGAGATCCTGGGCTGCCCGGGCGGAACTCAGGCTCCAGCAAGGGAAACATGTGTTTCCCTAGTCCTTTGAGTCCTGGTCTGCAATTATTATTTTAAGTATTGCTTTTCTCAATAATTGTGGGAGTTCAGGAGACACAAAACGACTATTCCTGTTTTTCTTTCTTCAATATGCTTTCTGGATATTTGCCACAGGAGTGGGAGCAGCAGTGTGGGATCTGAGAGGACAGTGAAGTCTTAGACAGTGGGCATTGCCAGAGAGGGGACAATGAACTAGATGAAATAGTGGCAGGCAAGAGGAACTTCGCCCCTCACTCAGCTCTCCCCTTTGCACTGCCTTGTGAATCCAGCTCCGCTAGAGACAGCAGGGAGTAGGGTGAGAAGTCAGACCTGCACTCAGTATTGTTTCTAAGTGTTGGTCATTTTCTCTGCGCTCTTGATGGCCTTTCATTACTGACTTGGGGCATATTTTTGTGATAGTGTTTTCTGACTTTGTAGACCAAGTTGTGGAATATAAAGAAGACCCGAGAGGGCAAAAAGGAGGCTCAGAAACGTATAGGCTTTCAGCTCTGTTTTGTTGCTCCTAAGCCTTTAGAAAAATACTGTAACTGACAACTACAACCCACTTTCAAACTTAAATTATAGCTGTGTGATTTAGGTAGAAAGCCCTGGGCAGGTATAGTGCTTTTTTTTTTTTCTGTGCCTTCCAGGAGATCAAGCACGTTGAAGGCATTTGACAAATAATGATAATAATTTAAAGCAATGGGAACATTGGGTGTATAGGGAGATAAGAAACTGGAAGACTGGGGCCCACTAATAATTAATAATGTCTCAGGAGGTGGTCCTACTGTTTTTGGATTTCAAATCCCCTTGTTCAATTTCTTGCTGGAGTGAATTCCACACAAAAAAAAGGAATAATCTTTAATTTGATACTTAGTCACTTCAGTGTCCTGTGCTGAGCTGGCTAAGATTGCATATTCTTATGAAAATATATGCATTCATAATCAGTCAGATAATGTTGCTCCCCAGGGCTTTTAAATGCAAAAGCAAGAGATCGTGATATTCAGATACGTGGCTTCAAAGTCATAGGATCATCTGAGAAGTTCGCATTTCTCATTTCTTGCTTTTTATTCCTGGCATTGAAAGGAAAACAACACAGTGAAACTTCTAATTAAATACATAATGAAACTAGGACCAACATTCGTAAGTTAAGGTTTCATCGGGAGTGAAATTTGTCTACTTTTTGTATGATAGGCTGAACTGACAGACATTTTAATAAAATGACGGGATAACTAGAGTATGTCTTTGATTAAGATTTGATTACCAGTTATTTTCTTACCTCCTGTGCTCACATTCTGAAGATTTGGAAACAGCCTTTATTTATTTGGGTTAAAGTATTCAGAGAAGGTACAAATAACCACACCCAAGGAAAGAATGGAAGGTAGCAAGGTCTGTCTTCTGTGCCCAGACATCTTCCTGTGTATACTTACGTCTGTGTCTGCTTGGAGTTCGGTTTAGATTTTTCTTTGCCTTCCAAATAGAAGCCTGTGATTCTTTGCTTTTCCAAAATGACTTCATTCCATTTAGGATTTGGTACTTTAAATCTTTGAATTCTTCCTCTCCTTTATGTCCTCTTTCCCATGGCATTGAGACTGCACCATCTTTGTATGAATTACTGCAGTAACTTCTTAGATGGTGTTTTCAGCCTAGTCTACTTTTAGTTTATTCATCCTGGTGTTAAAGGGTTTCCTCCACTCTAAAACACCGGTATGCTTTTGTCTTTCCTCTGGTTAAAAATTTTGACACCCCACCTCCAATACTATGGGAGAAAAATTACACTCTGTGGCAGAGCATAAAAAGTACTTCGTCATTTGGTGCCTGGTTATCCTCCCTGGCTCATCAATTGTGTCCAGGCTACAGATCTTCGTATATGGCCATGGAAATTATACAACTTTATATGGACTGCTTTGTTCCATTAATACCTTTGAATATGATATTCTGCCTGCTTGAATTGTATTTCCCCTTGTGTTTCTCTGAAAGATATCTTCCTTCAAAATGATTTTACTGTGTAAGAGACAGCAATAATTCCCTTTTTGTCCCTATATTTGCTTTTTTTTTTTTTTTGGGTCACACTGGCAATGCTCAAGGGCTGCTCCTGGTTCTGCACTCAGAAATTACTCCTGGTGGTGCTCCAGGGACCATATTGGATGCTGTGGATAGAAGCTGGGTAAGCTGGGTGCAAGGCAAATGCCCCACTCACTGTACTGTGGCTCCATTCCCTCCCACTACCCCCTCCCCCATCCTCCATACTTCCTTTTTAAGATATTTGATCTTGGGGGCTGGAGCAATAGCACAGTGGGGAGGGCATTTGCCTTGCATGCAGCCAACTTGAACCATCCCATATGGTCCCCTGAGTATTGTCAGGAGTAATTCCTGAGTGAAGAGCCAGGAGTAACCCCTGAACATCATGGGGTGTGACCCAAAAAGAAAAAAAAACATAAGGTAATTTGATCTTGGACAAGAGTAGGTTTAAGTCAGATTCTCACTCCAATAAATTATCGGTCTTGAGAGGGAGAGTGAATTAGCGGGTTTTAAGTTCTTATTGTCACAAGGATTGATGTGATCCTATGTATAAGCCCAGACAGTCTATCTAGGGCCACAGTCAGCACAGGGGTTAAGGTGCATGTCTTATTACCCTGGCAGGCTCTGCATGATACCCAGAGCATCTCCGGGTGCAGTCAAGAGATCCCCACCCAGCCTCATGGTGGTAGACCAGGTGATCCCCAGCACCCTAGGGCCCAAGGAACATTCCATCCTAGGCACTCGACCTGACAGACTGGCTGGCTGAGAATCACCCAGAGGAGCACCCAGTCTTCCTGAGCACTGCTGAGTATCTCCCCATTTTCACTATGTAGGCAAATAGGACACACTGTAGATAAAAGCGTAAATGAGAGCTATTCCAAGAGAGAACTTCGGCCATGCCAGGGCTCAAGCTCATGTCTCTAAGAGACTTAGAGACATGGGGCAGAGCTGCTACTGACTCTCCTGTGCCCAGCCGCTTATGAGGCACCCAGGAGGGATGGTGGGTTCTAGCCCTGGCCCGCCACCCCAGCAGAGCCTCACAACAAGCCAGACGACCCCCCACTCCTTGAGGGGCCTCCATTTTCCACATCTGGACTTCCCCCTCGTCAGAACGCCACCCAGCAGACCAGCCTATTACAGCCCGGCTCGCGCGGCCAAGCGACTGCACGGTTCATCAATAAATGCTGGATTTTTAAATGACTACAAGAATATGCTACCCACATGGCAGAGCCTGGTAAGCTACCCGTGTCGTATTTGATATGCCAAATACCAGTAACTGTTATAGACCTCATTCCCATGACCTGATGGAATGGTTTGAGGTTCTTTATGTTCCTGGATCAGGTGCCCTTGGGCTCTACTTGCATGAGACAGGTCATATGGAGATGTTACTGGTGCCCGCTCGAGCAAATCGATGATGAACGGGAAGACAGTGATACAGTGATACAGTGATACCAAGAGAGAATCAGTGAGGAGCTGCCTTTGTTCTTGTTGGCTTTCAGTTCCTGTTGGAGTTTCTCTTGAAAGTGAAATTGCTTTTTAAACATTTTAACTCTTCATGGTAATATCTTATTTAACTTATCCAAGTATATCTGTTCCTTATTATCAAATAATTCCTTATTAAGGCCCATTAACTATATGTAATAAAATAGTTGTTTACATTCCCATCTTCCCTATCAGATAGCAAATTCTCTAAAAATAAGGATATTATCCTATTTATCTTGAGAATCCTGGCAATTAGTTGAATATCACAATACATGTTTGAATAAATGGAAATCAGTTTCATTTTTTTTTCATTGCCTTTCCTAACAAAAAAGCTCATGGAATTGCAAAGTTGGTATTGCTATCATAATGGATGATAGCAGGTCACCAGGTTAAATATTTGTATTTTAATAGCATCTTTCTGGAATCAATTTTTTGAAGTACAGAAATTGCAATAAAGGTGGGAATTTATCAGTGTTGGCATTCATGGCAAGGCATTCTGGGAGCCCTTTAATATCCCTGAAATTGTCATTCACCTCTCTGTCCAAGAGCAAGTGGGGTGTAGGGCCAACAGTGGGATTAGCTCGAGGGGGAGCAGGAGGATGACTTTCCTGCAGGAACTGATGGAATGAGAGCCCGACTGGAATCTCATAGCTCAAAAATGCATTTACTTCCCCCAAGTGTTTTTTTTTATAAGCTCAGATCATTCAGGAAAAACAGAGATAGTCTTAGTGAAACCAATCAAAACACCAAATTACTTGAAGTAATATCACTGTGGGAAATTTCACTTCGTGAATCAGTGTACTGTGCTTCAAATATTGTTGTCTCTAATAATAGACTCTCTTTTACACTTTCAGTGTTGGTATTTCCCATAAATGACACTTAACAAACATCAAATAAACACTTCTTTTCTATGGCATGAAATTAGAAAGAGGATGTTGTCACATTATAGCTGACACCTAACTTTAGGAAAATCAAACGAGACCGATCATTGAAATTAGCCTGAGATGAATGCTTTCCTCCCCCAATTTTACCTGCCAATTTTTTAAGGTTGCATTAACCCTTGTTCTCCCCTTTTTAAGCATCAGCTGCTTATTTTAATTATCATGTTTTGCCTCTTTGCATTTTAGTAAACCAGGGCAGTGAAACTATCACCTATTTTTTGTTTGTTTTTTGAGCCATACCTGGTGGTGCTCTGGGGCTGCTTCTGTGTTGAGGGATCACTCTTGGCAGTGCTCAGTGGATGCTCAGTGGACCATCTGAGGCACTGCCATTGAGCCTAGGTCAGCTGTGTGCCAGGCCAGTGCCTTAACCCTGTACTATCTCTTTTTTCCAAATTAACAATTTTTAAGCTGACTTTCTCATTGGCTGGAATGTATGCCAGTGGCTGACACCTTTAAGAACATCAGACCTCAGCAGAACAAAATTTATATAAGGCCAGGCTTTTAGAGAAATCTTTAAATAGGCAATGTATTCGTCTTAATACTATTTCTGTCAAATGGGCCGGATATTAAAGGCTAGCTGTATTTGTGGACTTACTAAATTTTTCTTGTGGTTAAAGGTGAAGTTCTTTTAGCATTAAATGGAATTTTAATAGAGTGAGCATTAGCTGAACATATATACTTATAGACATTTAACAAATTCTGTTCCTATTCTTGTGAAATTGTTGCTCAGGTCTAGAAAATGTGTATTCACTGTACATGTGACAATCTAGGAACACAAATGGAAGTTAAACAGCTAAGAAAAAGTCCATATTTTAAAAATGTAGTGGAATAAAAGTTAGAAAGCAAAAAGCCCTTTATAACTTCAAAGGTAGCCAATTAACTTGCAAACACTGTTGATGATAGCTACGTTCTTCAGAGCCTTATTATATAAAACACCATGCTGTCTCGAAACTGAAGAGGTTGTAGTATAGCTGTCTCCATAATCCATAATTGAAAGAATTATAAATGTAACAATTATTTCCCTCCATGATTGCTTTCACAATTTCTTGTTCTCTGCAGGATCCACAGGATCCTTGTTTTTTTTCTTTCAGCTCATTGCAACAATCAAGCAATTATGTATGATTCATATTTAAGATTAAATTCTGCATGTGTACTGAGGTATTTAAAAATCTATTTTTATAATTGTAAATTGTTTATTAACCAATCAGCTTTTAAAAGCAAATATCGTTTGCAGCTTTATAAATAATATTTATTTGCCTAAATTTTATAAATATTGTCAATCAGTGACTTATAATAAATAAGTATGATTAAATAAATAATATACTATTCTCATAAAATCTACTCCTATGATAAAAAGTGACAAGAAATAAAAAGTTTTCATGTGACATATGTTATTCTAATCTTAAAAAGTTCTGTCATCCTTCACAAAACATTTCTGACTCTAAGTACGTTTTTGTTTGTTTGTATTTTGGTCATACCCAGTCATGCTCAAGACTTACTCCTGGCTCTCTGCTGAGGAAACAGTCCTGATGGGACTAGGGGGACTTTATTGGGTGCCATGGATCAAACCTCGATGATCAGTTTCTTGCAAGGCAAGAGACTATTGGCTTCTTAAATTTTAGGTACTTTAAAATATAAGTAATGCACTAACTCTTTTTACTTCTCAGATCTGATATTGTCATTCTATAGATATCATGTTGTGATGGAGAACTATTATACCTATATATTATACTTATATGCTATTATATCTTATTTTCCTGCAGTTAAGAGATTGAGGTTTATTTAGTTATTTATTTTGTTATTTATTTAGTTAGCCACGTTTGGCTTTGAGACAAGCCATGTTTTGGGGGAGCCCAGATAAACAGTTGAGTTTAAGTGAAGGGGCGATGTTCTCTTTCCCCTTGCCTACACTCCACCCCACCTTGTATTTAGTGAAGAGAAGAGGGAGTGAAAGGAAGTGGTGTAGGGGAGAGAAAGAATGGACGCAGCATGAAGGAATTGTGCCAGAGAGATTCCCATTTTGAACAAGCCAAATAAATGTAGTTCTTTGTACATAATAAGTTCAAATTCTTTCTATTAAAAAATTTAAAAGCCATCAAATTATGTCATTTTGATGAATGGTGATACCATTTATATCTTAGATTTTATTTATAAAGGATTTAAATGCTTATTTCCATCACTGACCTAAATAATTTAGCAAAATGCTCTTGTTTACATAACCTTAGAGGTGATCTAATTAATTTTTTAAACAGAAGAACAACTGTATATCTCTATATTACAATAGGGTGATTTCCTACTTTATATTTCAAATCTGGACACTGAAAACAAAATTAACAATTAACCCAGGAAAACAATATGAAGCTGGAAACTAGGATTTATTAACACCTTGATGATAAAAAATGGAAACTAAGATTGCCAGATGGTTATGTCATTAAAATTAATTTTATTGCTTTTTTTAGTGTTCTGCCGTTTGACTGAGAGAAAATGTTAAATTTGTCATTTGAATAGTTGCTAGAAGTTTTATTTTATCACTTATATGTAATAAAAAAGACAATATTTACCAGATACTATGCTGTATATGTAAAAACAATAAACATAACTTTATAAGTTCACTATTTCTCCTTCCCTCCCTTATTCCCTCCATCCCTCTCTCTCTTCCCCTCCCTCCCTCCCTCTCTCCCTCCCTCCCTCCCTCCCTCCCTTCCTCCCTTCCTTCCTTCCTTCCTTCCTTCCTTCCTTCCTTCCTTCCTTCCTTCCTTCCTTCCTTCCTTCCTTCCTTCCTCCTTCCTTCCTTCCTTCCTTCCTTCCTTCCTTCCTTCCTTCCTTCCTTCCTTCCCTCCTCTCCCTCCCTCCCTCCCTCTGTCCCTCCCTCCCTCCTTCCCTTCCTTCCTTCCTCCCTCCCTCCCTTCCTCCCTTCCTCCTTCCTTCCTTCCTCCCTCCCTCCCTCCCTCCCTTCCTTCCTTCCTCCCTCCCTCTCTCCTCCCTCCCTCTCTCCCTCCCTCCTCCCTTCCTTCCTCCCTCCCTCCCTCCCTTCCTTCCTCCCTCCCTCCCTCCCTCCCTCCCTCCCTCCCTTCCTTCCTTCCTTCCTCCCCCTCCCTCTCTCCCTCCTCCCTCCCCTCCCTCCCTCCCTCCCTTCCTTCCTTCCTCCCTCCCTCTCTCCCTCCCTCCCTCTCTCCCTCCCTCCCTCCCTTCCTTCCTTCCTCCCTCCCTCTCTCCCTCCCTCTCTCCCTCCCTCCTCCCTCCCTCCCTCCCTCCCTCCCTCCCTCCCTCCCTCCCTCCCTCCCTCCTTCCTCCCTTCCTTCCTTCCTTCCTTCCTTCCTTCCTTCCTTCCTTCCTTCCTTCCTTCCTTCCTTCCTTCCTTCCTTCCTTCCTTCCTTCCTTCCTTCCTTCCTTCCTTCCTCTTTCTTTCTTTTTCTTTCTCCCTTCCTGTTTCGGGACACACCTGGCCATTCTCATGGCTTACACTTGGCTATGCACTTTAGATCACTCCTGGTGGGTTTAGGGGACCATATGGGTTGTTAGGGATTGAATCCAGGTGGTCACATGCAAGGCAAGCGCCCTATCTACTCTCCTGTCATCCTGAGCCCAAGGTCATCCCTGTTTTAAATATCAACTAATTAATGCTTAGGGAAATTAAATTATTCGTTCAAAGTCACAAGATTAGTAACTTAAAGAATTGGGATATAAATCCATGTACTTTAGCTTCAGATTTGGAGTTTTAAGTACCATTCTTCTTTTTATTTTATTTGTTTTATTTGGGCAGTGCTCAGGGCTCACTCCTGGCTCTCCACTTATCTATTACACCTGGTGGGAGTCAGGGGATTATGATTCTATGGGCTGACCAAACTTGTTGACTATGTACAAAGCAAGAACTCTACCCATTGTCCTATCTTTCCCACCCCTTAACCACCCCTTATTCTGCTACTCATGTCCAGTATTGGTGATTGTGGAAGCAGGTATGAGTGACACTACAAGTTAAAGGACTGAATCTTAGAGCTTTTCTTAGAGGCCAATGAGAATTGGAAGCTTGGGTTGTGGGAGTTGTAAAGGAGATTGTTAAATAGATGTTTAGAGACCAATATAACATATCAGATATCTTAGGCTCAGTCTAAGAACTGAGTTTTAGACTGCAGTCCTTGAGAATATTCACTCTGCTTCCGTAAGCTTTGGTGTTAGGTGTGATTTCAAGGAAGCAGGAATAATAACCGTATGGTGAAGCCAGAACAAGTAGCCAAAGGCAAAAGGAACAACTCACTGAGGTGAAGAGGAAAAACAGAATGGAGCTTCCTGACGATTTTTTTTTTACCTCTGCATGTATGTGCTATATATACACACACAAAACTTTGGATGGAAAAGGGAAAGACTCTTACTTCCAGGGAATGAAAGGATGAACGGGAGCTAGTGAGAATAGGGACAAAGGGAGGTTTTTTTTTTGTCAGCACTGAGGGTTTGGGGCACAATCTCCAGTTCAGGGCTGACATTCATCAAAGATTCTACCAGGCAGTTTTCTAGCTGAGAAATCACAGAGGAATCGTTGTTGAGCATTGCTCAATTTTGAGCCTTCTTTCTCGTAGGAATAATGAGACTCTAGAACTGGGAGAAATATACTGCCAATGCCAATGTGAGTTGTGTTGGTCTTTTAGATAGTTATTTTCAGTCTCATCGACCAAGACATGTCTGATTCCAGTAATTTGTTTTATTGATTTTGGTACAAACATATATTTATTACATACACTTTTTTTTATCTATTTGACATATTGTGTTTAAATTTTATTTGAAGGCTCTTTGAATATACTTATTCACCTCTTTTTATTAGTAATTTACTCTTCTGGACCTCAGTTATTTGTATTCATATACTGGTAAATGCAATATTTATTGTGATGGTCAGTTTTCATGAAGAAATTTGATTGAATAATGGTCCAATAGGGAAGAAATAATTCTGGTCTATAAATTATAGAGTACAAATATATGATGACATAATCTTTTCTATACTGAGGATGTGTGTGGGGGGGTTATCACCAGGCTATGCTCATGGGTGGACATGCAGTGGCAGGGATCAAACCTGGGACGTTGTGCATGCCAGGCATGTAGTCCAGCTCTTTGAGCCATCTTTCCAGGGGTCAAAGTTGAAAATGCACTCACCATATATTTTCTCCTACCTTAGTATGTTTGAATGTTAGTGAATGCTTTTTATAAATAGTGAAGTACAAGGATAAAAATCTAAAAGAAAAACAGATCTTAGAAAAACTAATAACAGCTTATAAATTGAAGTATATTTATTGACTAAGTGCTTACCTATAGTTTTCTAGAAATGTTTACTATGAAATATTCTTCAGTTTTAAATTAGAAGGAAAATCATACATTATCTAGTGAAAGCTCCTCTGTAGCATGAACAATCAAGAATCAGAAATTTTCATGCCTTGCTCCAGTTTGTTTGGCAACACAAGCACAACCAGAATCCAGGAATCCAACCCTTTAGTTTGTAGCCTTTTTCAATAGATTCATATTTACTTGAAATAAACCAGTTAATATAGAGTATAAAACAATTCATATTTCCTGTAGCACTAGTTATTGAAAAAAAGCTAATTCAGGAATGTGGTCCCCCTCCATAATAAAATCACGCATTCCTGTGATCTACACAAAGTACCAGCCAAACTCAGCAGACCACATGAATACAACTTAATTCTAATCTTACTTCATTGTCCTTGTGCAGTATTTGGTGCTTTGTATAATATCATTCACCTCAATGACTCTTTCTCCATGTATGCAGAAAAAAAATCTTCTCTGAGGCAGATAAAGTTTGTCTTTTTAAAGTATATATATCAATAATTGGAAGGAACTTAGCATTTCTATGCTATTGCTGTATCATCATTTTTATTTTATTTTTTTTCTCTATTTATATGATCAAAGTTTGCTTAAAACGTTATCTAAAGTCCTAACAATAAAGAGGGGCATTTCTTAGTCTTAAAAATCTGTTTATGTCCCTGATTTCAATCCTGCTCTTCTAGATAATAGCATTAAATATATTTTTATGTATGTGTTTTATGTTTTGACCAGATTCTTGTTAGAAATAAAATGTGTTGCAGAGCTACGCTAACTTTCCTGAATTTAGTAAGCTGTGTTAAATCATTCAAGGAGTTTCTTTCCAAGTCCCTGCCTTGGTGGACTATTGGCAGTGGTCACATTAACAGAGAAACTCCTGGTATTACAGTTCAGCCGAAGACAAGAGAACATGAACACTGAGAGTAAATTGCGAGGGTAAAACAAACAGCAGAGGTATTTACATTTGGAGTGGTGTTTATGTTTGTATCTCTCAGAGGTTTGGGTCAGATTTTTATTTCAGATTAGAGAAACAAAAGATGAAGGAAGATGTAAAATAATCTATTTTGCAGTAACATTTCTTAAATGATTAAATTATACCATTACAACAGGAATAACCCTGACCTACATTTTAACTTATAGACATCATTAAAAAATATTTGGCACTATTTGTGTAAAATTGGAACTAACATTAGACTTGTTTGATAAAGATAGGTATACTGTACCTCATTTGCACTGCAGTTCAGAAAAATATTATTTTTTATTAAAGACATTTATTAAAATACTGAAGACATACATTGAGGTTAAAGAAGTACCTTTTAAATACCCTTGCAGTTAATATAATTCTGATTATATTTTTATATTTTAACCATTAGAGGGCACATTAGTTCTAGAAAAATTAAACTAAAAGCTCAGCAACAAAATGGAAATAGTATAAGTGGCAAGCAGAGAAAATTTATGTATTTAACTAAGCTTATTTTCACTCATCTCATTGTCATTTGTAATGTAATTTATCAGTTTTTTTTTATCTGCAAAGAATTCAGGTTTATGTAGTTTGGTGTAAGAAACAACTCTTCACTTTTATTGCTAGCTACTACTCCTGGGAGAATGGGGTTAGCTAAGTTGAATTTGACGAGTTTGACTGTTATGTGACCAAGGAGGATATAATAAATCATGACCTTTTGAAGGACATCATGAGTTCAAAGGTAGGTACAATTAGGTTCTTAAGAAGTAAGTAAATGCCAGTCGTAGTCTCAGTTAGTTTCGAAGGCAAGCAAGCAAGCAAGCAAGCAAGCAAACAGGCTACATGTGAATGAATAAAGCTCAGCAACTATGCTTCACCACAAGTATTTATAACCTTTAAAATTTGGTGCAAATTACAGAGAGAACAATGGACGGCCCCAGAGTGATCACAAGGCTTTATTTCACTAGAAAGTCTTGACTGAGGTCATAAACTGCAAAAGGGCAGGCGGCTCAAGTGGCTTATGAATGACTGCCGAGTCTCAGAATGAGTTCATTTGTTTTCAATCTATGGCAAACTGTTATTATTTCTAATGTTCAGTTTTTTGCTCTGAAGGCTGCAAGTTTTTAATCTGTTAAGGACTGAAATAGAAACTCATTTTTAACAATAATGCTTTTACGATGTTAAGTTAAAAGAATACAGTATGTGATTAATCCATTAACTTAAACAATAAAATTAATTGAGCACCTACTAAGTTTAGGTTTGGGGCTTACTGCTAGGGAATAGAGACAGATTAATGTACAGTCCTCAGACTTAAAATGCAATTTTTATTTCCCTGTGATTTATATAGAAATAAATCAGCAAATAACTTGTAGTATATGGTAACATTATATATTAGTAGGCAAGCAGGCAAGAGATTTATCAAAGCTATTACAAAATATATTTTAAAGGGAACTGAGTGGTTAGGCAAAATTATTATATACTATTTCAGTTTAAAACTGCAGATCTGCTCTG
This sequence comes from Cryptotis parvus, assembly GCA_021461705.1. Classification (NCBI taxonomy): domain Eukaryota; kingdom Metazoa; phylum Chordata; class Mammalia; order Eulipotyphla; family Soricidae; genus Cryptotis; species Cryptotis parvus. Next base: position 85,802 of record JAJIBD010003173.1, on the reverse strand, counting down.
GTAATGTTCTTTTTCCTGAGAGTCAATTATATAATAAATTGTAGTAATTAGTAACATAAAACAAGGTAATAATGTAATTAAAACCAAAATATTTACTTGCTATAGAAGATACTTTTTGCATCTTAATTCTGCTCCTCGCAAGTTAATAATACTCTATAGGAATTTCTGTGTGGCTTTTACATCTGGTGGCTGTGGAATTAGCATGTACAAAGAGAGCTCAGAATTATGCTTTAATTATGATTTGAATGATGATTTCAGTCTGAGCATGAGTTGTCAACAGAATTGTGAGCTGGGGGAAAAAGAGATAAGGACTGTTAGTGGGATAAAAAGTATATTTGCAGTCTCTTACTTTAAAGTGCCTTTTGTTTTAAAAGAAGTAATTAATGTTAGGAATTAATTGGTTCAGATTCCTGATTTTAAAAGTTATCACTTGGTTGCTAAGATGAAGTCTTTTCAAAATTGCTACACGATATGCAATGACAGGAACATTTCAGTTGAAAGGTAGAAAACATAATTGAAAAGCTGGCTTTTGAGTGCCTGCTTATCACCCTAATTGATAGCAGATGAGCCTGAGGAACTAATGCAGTAGTTCAGTAGAAAGAGTATTTAGCTGAATTTCACATTATGATGCAAGGTTTCTTTTTATCTAAGAGTTAACATTATTGCTGGTGTTTTGATGCAACAGTAGACTGACTCAAAGCACTTATTTCAAACGCCAATCTTAGGCAGTAGAATTATGGGAGATTTTCATTAACCATCTCTGTATTTTTCTAATTTTTTTTTTGCTTGTTTAACACCCAATCATTCTCTCTCCTGGCTCTGTACTCAGTGATCACTCCTAGTGGTACTGGGCATTGAAACAGGGTGGGCTGCATGCAACATAAGCAACTTGACCCTTGTGCACTCTCTCTCTCTTTACTTTTTCTCTTTTGCCCTAATTTTTTCCATACCAAGTATATTTAATTATATAAAAAGCACACATTACTACTCCAGTCTGCCAAGTATTTAGCAGGAAAACTTCAAATGACTTTAGGATACAGCTGTGTACTTTTGTTGATCTTTAATTGGTCCAAACATATAGTTACAACTCCTATTTACCAACTTGCCTTCTGTTTTTATATTTATCATATATATTTATATATTATAAATATATTTATATATTTATAATATATATTATAAATATAAAATATATTTATAATATATATTTTATATTAAAATAGTAGTGTAACAACTATTTAAAATTTAGTGAATGTAAAATAAAACATGCCTACTTTGTCTCATACAAATGAGACGATCTGTGAATTTAGAAATGAACAGAAAAAGACACGTGAGTAATGGATTTGAATTGTAGCTTTGGGAATGAAGAGAGTGACTAAGGTAATGTGCAGGATTTATGTAGAGGATATGATCTGGGCCTATAGGAAGAATGAAAGGAAAGAAAATAGAAACAAATTGTAGCACAGTGTGCATCTACGCTCAGGGAGGAGATAAACTAACCGGTCAGGTAGGACACGCGGTGTGACTTTTCTCTAAAAAGCTGGTTTGTCTAGCTCTCTGGCTACCCATTGTAATAAGATTGTATCACATCGAAGAAGGAGAAAACATGACCCAATTGATCTGCTCAAAATTTATTTTTTTATTTCTACTTAAAAGAGCTTCTTTTGGCAACATAACTCAGATGTCACATCAGTGTCAGCCACTCATACAAAAGTCAAAGGAGATGGGTGCATTTGAGTGGGAGTGGCATTTCAGCAGGAATATCTTTTGATAGAAAGAAAAGAAATGGTCTGTAAACGATTTATTTGAGTAAAATAAAAATAAAACTGTACAATATACATATTGTAGTATTTTGTAGATCTCCAAGTCAAACATGATCAAGCTCAAAAGGAAAAAGATTGATGGATGGGACTAACAGTTAATTACAGAACAAATATTAAAATGTTGCAAGTAAATGTTATAAAATCAAAGTTCAAGGAATGAAGTTATGTTTCTGGGGACCCACATTAAAATTAATGTTATATAATCAAAGTTGAAGGGAGGAAGTTATGCTTCTGGGGATCCTATTTAAATTCTTTATCCCTTTTCTGATAAACTGAGAAACTAAAGTGAGTTTCATTTTTTCATGCTTCATAGACAGTCTTCATCCTGATATGAGAAAAAATGACTTTTAACTACTTGTGAACAATCAATTCTCTATTATAATTTTATTAATAATAATTAGTAAGTGTCACAATTTTATTTTAAATAGTTGGTTCAGATATTGAGCTGTAATACGTATTTTTAGCCCAAATGAAAATTCGCAAACCAACCATGTTTCAAATTGGTCCTTTAACCGATGAACTGATTTTCTTGAGAGAGAAAGCTTGGAAAATTTTCTAATTAGTGCTAAAACCTGATTTTCTGTGGCTCACTGCTTCATGTATTTGACTTCAAATTATGCTGTAGGAAATGTCTTCACAGGTTGGTGTTTCCTATTGATCTCCATGATTGTTCTCAGTAATTTAGAAGTTAACCGTGCAGGGCTTTTTCAAGAAGGCGCAGGTACCTTGAGTCAGCACACATTCCTCTGACCAACCTGGGGCCAAAGAGCCTGTTGTCTTCGCAGGCAGGCTGGTTCTCAGCAGAGGAGTGGGTCGCACGGACTCTGTCAGTTCATTTCCTCTGTGTAGCTCGCCTGTTCTTGCAGCCTGCAGTTCAGGCTTTAAATGACTCTTCTTTTATAAACTGAGAAGGGATTTCTGTAGCATGAGCTTACCTGAGAAACTAAAGCTCATTAATTAGAAAGGAGCTTCAGGGCAACAGGAAATTTTTCATTGGAAAGGTTTCAAATCTAAGAAAGTAATTAATTTCTCTGTGGAAGAGGACCACATTTTTCTCAAATGATGCCCTTCCCTATTGCAATTGAATAGTTTATGGCACAATGGGAGAAATCTGACTGTTTCATTAACTCTCACCGTTTAGCGGCTTCTTTTCTCTTCCCCTTCCTCTTCCATTTAGGCATTAGTGGTACCTTCTAGAAGCTTGGGAAAGAAAGATAATCAATTTTGTTTTCCTAAGAATAAAATTAAGGAATAGGTTTGAAGGACTATAATGCAGTAAATGGTTATTTTTTCTCCAGACAATACATCTATTGTCTGGAGTTTTCTTAAATGCAAAGTTTCTGTTTATTGAAGAAAAATGACAAGTTAGGAAAAGAGTTGCACAAATGTGATAAATTTATTAATTAGGAAAATGACAAATTAGGATAAAAGAGAAATAAATCTGATAATGACCTGCCATGAGCTAGTGTGTTTGAGATAAAACTTAAAATCTCACAAAAACAAAAACTTCAATCAAAATGAGAGGAAAGGACAAGGGCAGACATTTACAAAAGGAAATAGGAACCAAGATTATTATTAATAATAGAAGAACTATGGAACTTGAGATCTATAAATGCTTACCACTGTCATCATCATTATTGTTACTGTTATTATTCTTATAATACCAGAACAGATTGGGCTTCTGTTTAATTCAATGGGTATTTAATTTAATGATTACAGTATTTCCACATTCATATTGTCTCAAATTTGACTCTTTGGGGTGTGTGTGAATGATTTCATCTATTTTTTTCCAGTACTTTTTTTTGATATAAAATATTTTAAATAAATAACATTTTCTACCCCTTACATGGAACCTGTATTTTTACAAGTATGTTTCTATCAGTGTTCAACACCACTTAGAAACTAAGATGACATGCTATGTGCTTATTGTTTTGAGGTGCTGCAGAGTCAGAAGGGAGTGTGTGTATGTGTGTGTGTGTGTGTGTTAGTGTGTGTGTTAGAAATCACAGGGTCATTTGGATACTTGTTAATTTTGATCCCAATTAACAGAATTCATTAAAAAATTCTTTATTTTTGGGCTACACATGGAAGTGCTCAGGTGCATGTTCCAGCTTTGGGCTCAGTGGGGGCCTGAGTGATAGTCCAGCAGATAGGGCATTTGCCTTGCTCTCAGCCGACCCGGATTTGATCCCTGGCACCCATAGGCCCCTGAGCATTGCCAAGAGTAATTCCTGAGTGAAGAGCCAGGAGTTATCCCTGAGCATTGCTGGGTGAACCCCCACACCAAAAAAAGCAGCTTTATACTGGTAGACCTTCTGGTGCTGGAGTTCAAACCTTGTGCTATCTCTGCAGCCCCAATTCAAAGTTCTTTGTTAAATATTTTATTTTAGTCACAGTGATTTACAATATTATGATTAGTATTGTAATATTACAGTGGTAGGGTTTCATGCATACAACATTCCAATACCACATCCCTTGCCAAATGGTTCATTTCTCTCCACCCATCATTGTTCTTGGATTGCCCCTTTACCTAACCCTTAAATATTACCTTCCACTTCCCATCCTCAAGTCTCTCTGCCATGGAGAGCTAGTTCTTGTGTGTGTGTGTGTGTGTGTGTGTGTGTTTCAGCACCCATCCCTCTACCAGTGCACATTTCCACCACCAATGTTCCCAGCTTCCCTCTCTCCCCCCCCCCCCCCACACACACCTTGCCTGCCTCTATGGCAAATACTTTTCTTCTCTTCTTTTGTGCATTGTGGTAGTTTCTGTTACTTGTGGTCATTTGTTATTCCTTTACTATGGCTTTATTTTTTAAACACTACATATGAGGAGCTCAATATGTATTTTCTTTCTCCTTCTGGCTGACTTCTCAGCATGATATCCTCCATTTTGATCCACAGAGTGGAAAGCTGCATGATTTTTTTTCTAGTCAAGTATTCCATTGTGCATATACACCACAATTTCTGTGTACAGTTATTTGTTCTTGTATTTTGTTTGGGACCACACCCAATGGTGCTTAGGGGTTACTCCTGGCTCTGTGCTCAGGGATCACTCCTGCAGGTCTGGTGAATCATATGAGATTCCAGGTATCGATTCTGGGTGGGCCACATGAAAGGCCAGAGCTTTACCCACTATACTATCACTCAGACCTCAGTCATCTGTTCTTGGACACTTGGGTTTCTTTCTTTTTTTTTACAGATTTTGGCCAATGTAAATTGTGCTGCAATGAACATAAGAACACAAATGTATTTTATAAATAGAGTTCTTGGACTCTTGAAAGAGATACCAAGAAATGGAATTGCTGAACCATGTGGAAGTTCAATTTTCTAAAAAAAAATTTTATTATACCACCATGAGAACAACATTACAAAGATGTTCATAATTGGGTCTTAGTCATATATTGTTCCAGCACCCATCCCTTTACCAGTGCCCCATTCCCACCACCAATGTCCCCACATTCCCCCTCTCCCAGCTCCAGAGCAGGCATTTCTTCCTTCGCTCACTTTCTCTCTGTCTCTCTCTGTCTCTCCTTCATCTTCCCCAATCCTTATTACACCATCTGAGATATAGAATTACAAGGATGCAATTCTTTGTTTTTTGAAAAGTGTTCATATTCCTTTCTGAAGGGGCAGACCAGTTGACATTCCCACTATGTGGGAATGAAGGTTTCTTTTGTCCTAACATCTACACCAAGACTAATGTTCTCATTCTTTCTTATGTGTGCCAGTCTAACTGGCAATAAAAATGCATATGACTCAATTTTTAGTAATAGTAATAAGGACTTGAATCCTTTAGATGAAGTTTGGGAGACTGGCATGCCAGCAGGCGGATGGACACTTTGTTTTTGAGAGTTCCAAGCTGATATCCATTTGCAGTAAAAGGAGAGACACTTATCAGAGAAAAAGCTTCCAGTGGTTTTTGCCAAAATCTATAGAAGGCTCGGGGACCACTTTTGCAGAATACAGAAAAATATTTCAAATGGGCTTAGTTTAGTTCTTATACTTATTTCGTAAGTGTATTATTAGAACTCTTTGCTAATTTTGTTTTAAATGGGGCCATTCAGTACAGCCAAATCTTTATCTGTTCTTGCCCTCTCCATGTGTGTTTATCATTGATTTAGGAGCACAAATTGTTGCTTTTTAATTAAAAGCTTAGTCACTGTATCTCAATTTCCACCATCTCTTCATCAGTCCGGATAACTGCTATATATGTATATATATATGTGCATATGTGGGAAATATATATATATAGTATATATGCATACATGCATATATACTCACATATATGGAAATACATGTATTTTCAAATGCAAATACATGAGCTTTCTCTTTTTCCTTTTTTTTGTCTTTGGGTCACACCCAGCAATGCTCAAGGGTTACTTCTGGGTCTGTGCTCAAGAATTACTCTTGGTAGAGCTTGAGGGCTCATATAAGATGCTGACCATCAAACCCAGATTGGCCATGTGGAAGGCAAGTATCCTACCTGCTGTACTATCTTTCCAGCACCTTACATGTACTTTCTTGTACCATAAGCCTCACCTCTCTATTTGCTTTTCGTGGAACCTTTTTCTTCCAATGTTATGGAGGAGCAACACCACTTATCAGAGATGCAGAGTGCACTGGGTTATGTAGTTTGCTGATTATTCACTCTCTTCTGGCTTCTGGAACTCATTTAAATAGGTATTTTTCACTATCAAGGAAATGAAAAAACAAAACAACAATATATAATTCAAAACAAGATATTAATGGAACAGGGACAAGTGTTTTTCCTGACCAATGAGTTAAATATTTGTCAGAAAGATGTTCACTGAAGCCAGAACATCAATGTATAAACAACACAGGAATTTACATAAAGAAATAAAAGATATAAGAATGTGCCAAAGAGAAATCACAACACTGAAGAATAATAACAACTGAAAATTCAATAAAGGTCTTCAAACTATTTTATAAAGTTTTAGTATTTAAAATAGTGTGATTTTAGCATAAAGAGATACACAGATAAGTGAAACAGAATAGAGAGCTCAGACAAACCCACATCAATTGAACTTTGACAAAGGTGTCAAGATCACACAATGGGATAATCTTTTCAAGAAATGGTGCTGGGAAAACTCATGCAGACCAGTTTTCTATTGAATAAAAAATTGTATTCTACTATATATACTCAAAATGGATTAAATTTGAATATAAGACTTCTGGAAAGAACCATAACACTTTTTGAAAGAAATATGGTCATCTTTCTTGGTGACATTTTTTAAAATTAATACCAAAAGCAAGACAACAAAATCCACAGAGACAGGTAAGCCTCAATCAAACAAAAAAGTTTTTGCACAGCAGATGAAACATAAACAAAACTAAAAAGAAATGCTTCAGAATGGGTGAAAAGTTTTGTAAGTTAATATATCTGAAGAGAGATTAATATCGCATGTATATAAAGAACTCATGCAATGCTAGAACAGAAAGGATCTAATGTAATTAAAAAAGGACAGAGAAAGTGAATATACATTTTTCCAAGAGACCTGCAAATGGACACCATGTGAATGAAAATGTCCTCAACTTCAAATACTCTTCAGGGAAATACAAATGAAAACTACAATGAGGCATCATTTCACACCCTGTTATAATACCTATCATCAAAAGGACAAAAAATGACAGGTGTGAGCAAGGATGTGGATAAAGGTGAATGCTTACAATGGAAATATAAATTGGTACACTCCTCTGAAAAATAGAAAATTTGTTTTTCTTCCTCCTAAAAAAATTAACTAAAATATGATCCAGAGATTACATCTCTAGGTATCTATAGAAAGAAACTTTAAATAGAATTTTGAAAAGGTATCTATACTCCAATATTCATTGCATCATTATTTTTTTTTAAATTTATTTAATTTATTTTTTTTTAATTTTTTATTTTTACAATTACAAAGATATACAAGTAAAAAGTTCATATTTGGGTTTTGGTCATACAGTGTTTCAGCACCCATCCCGCCACCAGTGTCCATCTCCCACCACCAATGTCCCCGGTTCCCTCCCCCTCCCAGCCCTGCTCCATGGCAGGTTCTTTATTTCTTTCCATTTCTCTCTCTTTCTCTTTTCCTTCCCCTCCAGACTATGGATTACAGAACATACATTAAAGGGTTGTCATGTGTATCTTTTTGCCTCTATTTAATGCTCAGTTCTAGGTTGGCATTAGTATCCTCGACAATTATTAGCACACTGTTCCATTTTCTGTCTTACCTAACCTCTGACTCCCACACGTTTGTGATAATTTTCACCTTTGACCAGACCTCCTGATATATGTTTCACTTGGCCTTGGATATTGGTATCTTAATATGTACATATATATTTATGTTATGCAGATAAATGCAGTCATTCTGTGTCTGTCTCTCTCCTTCTGGCTAATTTCGCTCAACATAATCTTCTCCATGTCCATCCATTTATAGGCAAATTTTATAACTTCATTTTTCCTAATAGCTGCATAGTATTCCATTGTGTAGATGTACCAAAGCTTCTTTATCCAGTCATCGATTTTCGGGCACTCTGGTTGCTTCCAGATTCTGGCTATTGTGAATAATGCTGCTATGAACATAAAAGTAGGGATGGTGTTTCCGCTCACGTATTTTTGGTTTCCCAGAGTAGATTCCCAGGAGTGGTATGGCTGGGTCAAATGGGAGTTTAATTTCTAGTCTTTGGAGGAATGTCCATATTTTTTTCCAGAAAGGCTGTACCAGCCGGCATTCCCACCAACAATGGATGAGTGTCCCCTTTTCCCCACATCCACGCCAGAACTTGTTGTTCTTGCTCTTTTGAATATGTGCCAGTCTCTGTGGTGTAAAGTGGTATCTCATTGTTGTTTTGATTTGTATCTCTCTGATGATTAGTGATGGTGAGCATTTTTTCATATGTTTTTTGGCCATTCAATTTCTTCCTTGCTGAAGTTTCTGTTCATTTCTTCTCCCCATTTTTTGATGGGGTTGTTTGTTTTCTTCTTGTAAAGTTCTACCAGTGCCTGATATATCCTGGATATTAACCCCTTATCAGATGGGTATTGGGTGAATATTCTTTCCCATTCTGTGGACTGCTTTTGTATCTTAGTCACTGTTTCTTTTGAGGTGCAGAAGCTTTTTAGTTTCATGTAGTCCCATATGTTTATCTTTTCTTCTAGTTGCTTTGTTAGTGATGTTTCACCTTTGAAGATGCCTTTAGCTTCAATGTCTTGGAGGGTTTTTCCTATATTTTCTTCAATGTACTTTATGGATTCAAGTCTGATATTCAGCTCTCTAATCTAATTTGATCTGATTTTTGTGCATGGTGTTAGACACAGGTCCAAATTCATTTTTTTACATGTTGCTGCCCAGTTTTCCCAACACCACTTGTTGAAGAGGCTTTCCTTACTCCATTTTGGACTCGTTGCACCTTTATCAAAGATTAAATGCTCATATGTTTGTGGTTGGGTGTCAGGATACTCAATTCTATTCCATAGGTCCACAGGTCTGTTTTTATTCCAATACCATTCATTGCATCATTATTAACAGAAGATAGGATATGGAAAACCTTAATTGTTCAGTAATGAATTTATGTTTAAGTATGTGTAACACAGTCCTGAACATACACATCTGAATTCGACTGTGAGACTGAGGGATATACTACCATTTGTGACGACATGAATGAATCTTGAAGCATTTTGTTAAATAAGCCAGATAAGAACAGATACAGAAAAATACCACTTATATATACGATCTTTAAAGAATGATCTAGACTCATAGAAACAAAGAGTGGAAAAGTTGTTGCTTTGAGATGGTTGTTGGGGAATATAGGAGAAAGCTGGTAAGAGGGTACAAGTGTACAGACTTTGATCTATAAGTTATGGGGATCTAATGTAAAATATTGCACCGATAGTTAATAATTTTGTGTTTTATAATTGAAAGGGACTAGGATATTAAATAGGTGGTAAGCACATTAATTAAACTCTGGGAATCCTTTCCAATGTGTATGTAAACACCAACATACCACAAAGTACCTTTAAAATATTATAGAATTTTAATGTAATTATAATTACAGGTATTAATTATAGCTCAGTAAAGCTGAAATTGAAAAAAAAGTCCTCTGTAGGACACATAATTGTACTTTTTCCTTTTTTAATCTCAAATTTTTATAATGGTTTTGTCTTGTTGGACAGCACTAGTCACTATTCTGGCACAATATTGAATAGCAATAGATGGGCTGGAGAGATAATATGGGTTTGAAACCAATGCACCACAAGGTCTGATCAACACTGCATATCAGTCTCACACATTGGCCAAATAGTTTAGAACCACAGGGAAAGCATACAGGCCTCCTTAACACTGCTTGGGAGTTCCCAAAAAATTAACAATGGTGATAGGATGTCTCTTTGCTTGTTTTGGACTTTCTAAAGACTAAAAGCATTCATTGTAATGTTTTGATCTGTAAGTTATGGGGATCTAATATAAAATATTGCACTTATAGTTAATAATTTTGTGTTTTATAATTTGCTTGTTTTTGACCTTGTATTAGTTGCATTAATTAAAAGCATTACAATTACTGTTTTTAGTCTTTACTTACTAAGATGTAGATTTAATATAATATGCATTTCATCAGTTAAAGAGGTGTCCATCTGTTTCTGGAGTTTTCATTAGGAATTTTGTTGAATTTCTAAATTGCTTTTGTAGCCATAGAAGAAAATATAATTTTTCTTCTTAGAACTATTCATGTGGTAGATTATAGTAGTTGACTTAATTTTTGTTCTTGATTTACTATATTAGGAGTTTGAGGGGGTTTATTGCTGGACCTCTATATGTATACAACTGTTACTGCAACCACCACTAAAGTCCCATCCAGTATCCAGTAACTTTTTGTTTCTTCATCTATTTTTTGGGCCAGACCTGGTGGTTCTCAGGGATTACTCCTAGCTCTCTACTCAGGACTTACTTCTGGCGATGCTCAGACAAACATGTGGTGCTCTGGGGATCGAGCTCTGGTAGGCTATGTGCAATGCAAATGCATGACCAGCTGCTGTACTTTCACACCTGCCCAAACATCCAGTACCATTTCACTACCCAAAACTCTCTGGGCTGAGAGAGGTACAGGAGTTAAGGTACTTAACTTGCATGCAATTGCCCCAGATTCTATCCTTGGCATAAATAATCCTCCCAGCACCACAAGGAGTGATCCTGGCACAGAGCCAGAGGCAATACCTTGAACACTACCAAGTAGGTACCACCTTTGACCAAGTACAAAAAGCCCATTCTTTTTTTTTAAGTATTTTTATTATACCACCGTGAGATATACAAATAAAAAGATATACAATTAAAAAGTTCATGTTTGGGTTTTTGGTCATACAGTGTTTCAGCACCCGTCCCCCCACCAGTGCCCATCTCCATACAAATAAAAGATATACAATTAAAAAGTTCATGTTTGGGTTTTGGTCATACAGTGTTTCAGCACCCGTCCCTCCACCAGTGCCCATCTCCCACCAACAACATCCCTGGTTCCCTCCCCCCTTCCCCAGCCCTGCTCCATGGCAGGTTCTTTATTTCTTTGCCTTTCTCTCTCTTTCTCTTTTCCTTCCCTTCTAGACTATGGATTACAGAACATACATTAAAAGGTTGTCATGTGAATCCTTTTGCCTCTATTTCATGCTCAGTTCTAGGTTGGCATTAGTACCCTCGACTATTATTAGCACCCTGTTCCATTTTCTGTCTTTCCTAAACTCTGACTCCCACACGTTTGTGATAATTTCCACCTTTGACAAGACCTCCCGATATATGCTTCACTTGACCTTGGATATTGGTATCATAATATGTACATATATATTTATGCCATGCAAATAAATGCAGTCATTCTGTATCTGTCTCTCTCCTCTGGCTAATTTCGCTCAACATAATCTTCTCCATGTCCATCCATTTATAGGCAAATTTTATAACTTCATTTTTCCTAACAGCTGCATAGTATTCCATTGTGTAGATGTACCAAAGCTTCTTTATCCAGTCATCGATTTTCGGGCACTCTGGTTGCTTCCAGATTCTGGCTATTGTGAATAATGCTGCTATGAACATAAAAGTAGGGATGGTGTTTCCACTGCGTATTTTTTGGTTTCCCAGAGTAGATTCCCAGGAGTGGTATGGCTGGGTCAAATGGGAGTTCAATTTCTAGTCTTTGGAGGAAAGTCCATATTGTTTTCCAGAAAGGCTGTACCAGCCGGCATTCCCACCAACAATGGATGAGTGTCCCCTTTTCCCCCACATCCATGCCAGCACTTGTTGTTCTTGCTCTTTTGAATATGTGCCAGTCTCTGTGGTGTAAAGTGGTATCTCATTGTTGTTTTGATTTGCATCTCTCTGATGATTAGTGATGATGAGCATTTTTTTCATATGTTTTTTGGCCATTCGAATTTCTTCCTTGCTGATGTTTCTGTTCATTTCTTCTCCCCCATTTTTTGATGGGGTTGTTTGTTTTCTTCTTGTAAAGTTCTACCAGTGCCTGATATAGCCTGGATATTAACCCCTTATCAGATGGGTATTGGGTGAATATTCTTTCCCATTCTGTGGACTGCTTTTGTATCTTAGTCACTGTTTCTTTTGAGGTGCAGAAGCTTTTTAGTTTCATGTAGTCCCATATGTTTATCTTTTCTTCTAGTTGCTTTGTTAGTGATGTTTCACCTTTGAAGATGCCTTTAGCTTCAATGTCGTGGAGGGTTTTTCCTATATTTTCTTCAATGTACTTTATGGATTCAAGTCTGATATTCAGCTCTCTAATCTAATTTGATCTGATTTTTTGTGCATGGTGTTAGACACAGGTCCAAATTCATTTTTTTACATGTTGCTGCCCAGTTTTCCCAACACCACTTGTTGAAGAGGCTTTCCCTTACTCCATTTTAGACTCATTGCACCTTTATCAAAGATTAAATGATCATGTGTTTGAGGTTGGGTGTCAGGATACTCAATTCTATTCCATAGGTCCACAGGTCTGTTTTTATTCCAATACCATGCTGTTTTAATTACTACTGCCTTGTAGTACAGTTTGAATTGGGAAAGGTGATGCCTCCCATCTTCTTTTTCCCGAGGATTGCTTTAGCTATCCTTGGGGGTTTATTGTTCCATACAAATTTCAGGAGCGTTTTGGTCAATTTCTTTGAAGAATGTCATCGGTATCCTCATAGGGACTGCATTGAATCTGTACAGAGCTCTAGGGAGTATTACCATTTTGACAATGTTGATTCTCCCCATCCATGAACAGGGAACGTGTTTCCATTTCCTTGTGTCTTCTTTTTATCTCAAAAAGCCCTTTCTATTACTCATTTCTTCTACTTCCTTTTACCTTTCCCTCAGGAACCTCCATAGTTTTCACTTAATCCAGGAGTTAGTTTTGTTGTTTCCCTGTTTGCTTTATTATTTACTTACCACATATGAATGAAATAGCCTGAAAATTATCTTTAATCTCTTATTTCACTAGGATAGTCACCTCAAATTCCATCCATTTTGTTCCTAAAGCTATAGTATTATCTTTTAAAATAATGGAATAGTATGTATCATGGTTCTTCTATCTAGTTATTTGATAAATGAATATTTGGTTGATTTCATGTGTTAGCTATTGTGAATAATGATGCTATAATGTAGATGTGTAAATATCTTTGCAAATCAGTGTTTTCATTCACTTTGGATATGTGACTAAGAGTGCTATTGCTGAATCCTCTGAGGTTTCCATTTTTTAAAAAAAGATCCTCCATATGGTTTTCGATAGAGGTTGCACAGCTTTACATTTACTTGAACAGTATACCAAAGTTCCCTTACTGAATAACCTCACCAACATTTGTTTCCAATATTCTGATATAGGCCTTTCTCACTGGTGATGTTGACTGTTTGTTTTTTACAAATGTCTTTGGGCTAAATGTAGGTCTTTGGAGAAGTGTCTATTCAAGTATTTTGCCAAGCTTTTGATTGGTTTTTAGTTTTTTTATGGTTAATTTGCATATTTTAGCTATCAACCCTATTGGATAAATCATTCACAAATATATTCTACTAATAACTAGGTTGTCCTCTAGATTTTCTGTTCTTTTATTTTGAACTGTATAGAAGCCTTTAAATTTTTATGCTGTGCCATTTGTTTACTATTGTGTTTGTTTCTCTTGCCAATGAAACTGAATCTTCTATTGTTTTCCATTTTGGGTAGAGTGTCCAAGTCTTTAATGAATTTCAAGTTGATTTATGCATCATGTTCCATAGAGAATTAGTTGCCTGTCTGCATGCCTGCCTATCCTTCCTTCCTTCCTTCCTTCCTTCCTTCCTTCCTTCCTTCCTTCCTTCCTTCCTTCCTTCCTTCCTTCCTTCCTTCCTTCCTTCCTTCCCTTCCTTCCTTCCTTCCTTCCTTCCTTCCTTCCTTCCTTCCTTCCTTCCTTCCTTCCTTCTTCCTTCCTTCCTTCCTTCCTTCCTCTTTCCCTCTCCCCCTCTTTCCTTTCTTCCTTTCTTTCCAGCTTGTTTGCTTTCTTCTTTCCCCCTTGCTTTTCCCCCCTCTCTTCTTCAAGTGGATTTAGTTTATTTTAGAGGCCTTCCTTTCTCTATTGTATGGGCTTAGAACCTTTCTCATTGTTATATATATATATATAATATATATATATATAAATATATTCACATGTGTGGGTTTATTTTGTGATTTTTATTTTATGCCAATTAATCTGTATGCTTAGTTTTTATGATTTCATAGTGATGTGATTACTATTGCTTTGTAATATCTTTTCAAATTAGAGAGTACAGTCCTTTAATTTTTTTTTATCTGAAACAATCCTTTTTTAACTTTTTTTTCACTCAGAATTGCTTTGACTCTACAGGGTCTTTGGTGTTTTCATACAATCTTAGAACTCTTCTATTTCATTTAAAAATGCTTGGGCTGAAGGGCACATTGGTGATGGGACTGGTGTTGTAATATTGAATAACTGAAATAACTGCATTGGGAAAAACTATGTAACTCACGGCATTTAAATAAAGTAAAAAAATGTTTGGGAGATAGTATAGTGCTTGCCTTGCTTGCACCTGACCTGGGTTCCCTCCCCAGCACCTCATATGCTCACCGGAGCCTGCCAGGCAGGTGTGTCCCAAAGCTCCAAAAAATAAAGATTTCCTTTGTTTTTCATAAGTTTTTATTGTTCTTGATAAGCCTTACTCCAGTCAAATTTTATTAACCACCTAACTAACTTGGTTCTTTTGTCTATATTTCCTGGGATTTCCCCTTTGTTTATGAAGTCACTTCTTTTATTAGAAAAAGACTGTCTTGGAAAGAGGAAAAGAGAAAGAGAGAGAAACGAAAAGAAATAAAGAACCTGCCATGGAGCTGGGCTGGGGAGGGGGAGGGAACTGGGGACGTTGGTGGTGGGAGATGGGCACCGGTGGCGGGATGGGTGCTGGAACACTGTATGACCAAAACCCAAATATGAACTTTTAATTGTATATCTTTGTAATTGTAAAAATAAAAAATTAAAAAATTTAAAAAAAAAAAAGACTGTCTTATCTAGTATTCTTATTTAAACAGATACTTTTAATATTTAAAATTTTATCTCTTATTTTCAAAAAACATTTCCTTGGTTATGTTTTGGCCTTTTAATTCTGTTGAAAAAAATGTTTTTTAATTAAATAATGTTGCATTATACCATTACAGAAATTTCAGTTGTGCATCATTGACAATCAGCATTTTTTTGTTTATTTCTTCTTCTGAGATTCCAATTGCATGTAAATTGGGCCTTTTTCTCCAGTTTTAAACTGTTTTACTGTGAATTATTTCACTTATTTATTTTAATGCTATTCGTTTTGCTTTTTGCCTTTCAACATCCCTTAGAAAATATTTGAATATATCTGTCGTGAACACTTTTTTAGAATAGGAGGATTTATATTCCTTCCATTCTTGAATTTATTCTTCTTTTCTGAGATGGTTTGTCTTTTATTTCAGTATCTTTATTTAACTCCCATGCATTTTTATATTTTCTAAAATATTCATTAGTTTTGAAAATTAATGCAAAAATTGAACATACTTTTTTATGTTTAAAATGTATATTTGAAATTATTTAATCCAGTTAAAAGTATTAATTTGATTCTTTCTCATTCCTTTATTTTTGTAAGGAGAGGATGAAATTTTCTCTGTTTTGTCAACTAAGATGTATTTTCTCTTTTATTTATAAAGTATATTTGTAAAGAGCTTTTACCCTAGTCCTATGCATTTTGGGGGAATGTGGGGAAGACAGGTTTCTGATCCAAGAGTGCTATTTCCTGAAGGATGAAGTTCAATCTCTTTAATGAGGAGGTAAGAGTACTGCAAGTGGAGGGATTATTTTTTCTCCTTTGTTTCTTCTTTCAGTTCAATCTTTAATGAGGAGGTAAGAGTACTTGCAAATGGAGGGATTATTTTTTCTCCTTTGTTTCTTACTTTCTATTAAAAGTAGAATTTTTCATATTTGCTTCTTTATTAATTAAAGAAAAATGTGTGCTTCACAGAAACATCAGAAACACCCATCCTTTCTTCAGATATATGATTCACCCTCAAAACAATATTTCTTGGAGTTTGTCACTTTCCATTTTTCCTTCTTAGCCCCTTACTTGTACTATAAATTGTCATTTCCCCTAGTATTTTTAGCACGTTGTTTGGTATTTTCATTTTGGGTGTAATTTTTTAAAAAAAAACTATAATTAAGGGGCTGGAGCGATAGCCCAGCGGGTAGGGCGTTTGCCTTGCAGCGGCCGGCCTATGCTGGCCTGGGTTCGATCCCCGGCATCCCATATGGTCCCCCGAGCACTGCCAGGAGTAATTCCTGAGCAAAGAGCCAGGAGTAACCCCTGAGCATCGCGGGTGTGACCCAAAAAAAGCAAAAAAAAAAAAAACAAAAAAAAAAACCTGTAATTAAGAGTAGTGGTTTACAATGCTCTTAATAATGGTTTCTCGTGCATGTAATTCCAATCCCATATCCATCACCAGTGGACCCACCTCTTTCCCAAGAACCCCAAGTTCCTTCCCTCCCAAGCCCCCTTTGTTGCTGCTGTGCTGTGTGTCTTTAAGTCCCGTTGGGACAAATTTTGTCTGTGTTTATTTTCTGCCTTCTCTTACCTATCTTTATTTTTACTGAGTGCCTCCTCCTACCATTCTTCAAAATCTTGAGTTTGCAGTTATTGTGGGAGCTTTGTTGGAATGTTGTATTTATTTCTCTATTCATGGTAATTTAAAATTCTCTGTATTCTCTATTTCCTACTAATGTTTAAGGTGCTATTTGTTTTCCTGCTGATTTTATGTCATTGCTATCTTTAAAAAATATAAATGAAGAGCCTTGGATTCAGGTTGTCAGCATTTGAAGCTGGCCTCTTTATCTCAGAAACTAGTTTGAAATGAATTTATTCAAGTACATATATAATGCCCTTGATTGCCTTGTCAGAGAAGAGATCTTCTGATGGGTTAAAAGCACATTCATTCTATTAAACCTCTCATACTAAAATCTGAACTTTTTAAAAGACTTGAGAATAAGGAATTGGACAAAAATTCCTCTACTCTTGGATTTCTTTTGGAACTTTCTTCTGAAAGTGTATTCTTTCCTTTTCACACACAGCAGATGGAGATCTAGGATTACTTATATAAATAATAGGTATCCTTGGATTCCCAATTCAATAAGAAAACCTGGAGCCAACAGGGATATGGCTTAAAGGGTTGGAGTGCATGCTTTGCATATAAAGTCTCCGGCTTAATACCCAACATCAAATGGTCTCCCAAGCACTTCAATGAGTAGCCTCTGAGCACCAAAACCAGGAGTAGCTCTTGAGCACTGTAAGGTGCTAGAAGCCCTAAAAGGCCCTAAAAGCCAAACCAAACCAACTACTACCACCACCACTATAAACAAAATAACCAAACCTAGATGTCAGATTTCCTTTATGCACCAAAGAAATGAAAGTTTACTCTTTGAAATGGAAGATCTATGACGTCTACCTCAATCTGTGGGTTTAAGTCAAAGTCATTCCTTTGACTGAATGGAAAGAGAAGTGTTTGGGTTTGAGGTTCACATGGACTATATCACAACTCTCTGAAGAAGAGCTTTATGTTGGAAAAATGAGACCATTTGATTGTTCTGTGCATTTTTCCACTGTGTAGATAACCTTACATGTGGTTGATACTCATCCCCATTCCAGCCCCTTGAGCACTGAGCACTCAGGAACAAGGCACAAGCACAGAGCTAGAGTAGTCCCAGAAGTTTGCCATCTATGGTCCCCAAACAAAACTAACCAAACAAGAGTTTCCTTATTCTCAAGTCAATTCTTTTTATCTGAGCCAAAGTACTTCCTGCATGTTCAAAACATTCCTCTATTTTTTTATTTCTTGAACCTTTAACATCCGTATATTTATTAATATAATATACAGATGTTAGTCTTCTAATGACTGTTGTTTATTATTTTTAACATCCATAAAATAAATTTTCTTTTTATTAAACTATAGCTTTTATACAATCTGTTTCTCTTTGTTGTTCACATGTCTCAAAAAAAAACCAATGGTTTATATTTCCTGCCTTTAATTTCTGTTCCCATTTTGTCTTTACTCTATGTCCTTTTGTTTTTTTCTTTTATTATTGGCTAGACAGGCATTTCAATAAGTGAAAGTATTTCTTCTAAGAGCTCTCCCACTGTGCTATCAAGAGTTCATGTTAGCTTCTTTTTTTGGAAAGTTTCTTTTCTAGGTTGTATTGTTGAAGAATCCAGGCTCTTTAACAATGAAGAATTTAAGCTAAGATTTGGACAGTGAATGCCTTGATATTCAAGCAGTAAACGTTAATTTGGCCTGCACTGAGCAGAGAATCTATCCTGGCATGGAGTTGGGGTGGTTTAAAGAATTTGGGCAGAGCCTCCTTAGGGGATGGGGATTCTTCTGATTCTGGTGCTGCATATCCTTCTGCTGGCAATACTACCTGTACTGTTTCTGCTACTGCTGTTTACTTGTGTTCTTCATGAGTGTGTTTAATTCAACCATCTTGAGCTCGTGTCCCCCTACCCTGTCCATCAGCAACTGTAGCTTCTTCCCAAAATGATCACTCTTAGCAAAGAGCAACTCATATTTATCTTCTACAGCTGAATTCTCAAGCATATAAATCAGGATTGATCAGATATAAAATTTTAATTGCAATCAGCACTTCTACAAATATGTACTCCTTTTTGGTGGTGGCTTGGCACTGGAACTTGGTGGTGGTTGTGGTGAGCATATACGTTATAACAGTATAAAACTACCCCCCAAATTCTATAGTATTGAAAACCAATAAAAATTATGATGATGTTATATATATATATATATATATATATATATATATAAATTATGCTTGCCTTTTTCAATGCTTCAGAAGAAGCATTGAATTATTCTCTTCACAAACTTTCATCACTTTAGGAATCTGTCTGTATGCTTCAATGGGGAGACACCCTTGGGCTGTTTTTATACGATCATAAATGAGAATGATGGATTCTTCAGTGACATGCTGGTAACTTAGCTAAGGATCCAAGAGCACCTGATGATGAAGGAGCCATAGATGGCTCCTATCAGCCCACACGAAGCTGATTAATGTTTACATGACAAAGGCTGTCAGGGGCGAGCCGCCGGGTCCCCGACAGTGCCGGGAAGCGAGTTCCCTTCTACCTCTGAAGCCGGCGAGGAATGGATGAAAACTCAGGAATCCGATGCAGTTTTAAAAGGCTTTACTTATCACAGGTTCAGGCATACAAATCAGCAAAAGGAAAAGCCCGGTGCTTAGGATTCCAGGCTAGAACCCCAGCCACGTGTAGGCCAAGATGGCGACCACCACGTGTAAAGGCCCTGTAAAAGGAGAAGAAGACAAGACTCCCAAGAAGGGTGAGCACTCACAAAGAGAGAGAGCCCAAAAAGAAGCGCGGGAGAGAGAGGAAGCGGGCTAGTTTTATACCCCTGCCACTCAGACCTTCCTCCCACTGTTATGGAAAGCAGGGAGGGTCAAATGCCCTTAGGTAATCCCTCCCTGCACCTCACCTAGGCCCTTTAGTATGCTAATGTTTTGAGCCAAGATCTGCCTGGAAATGCCTTTATAGGGTAGAGAAGGGGTTTCTGAGATGGCATGTCTCTGTACCAAAGACTAATACTAATGCCAGTTAAATATTTCTTCAAGCCTTCACAAGTCTCTTCTACTTCATTGTAGTTTTGTATTTTAGTTGCCTTTGAGTATATCAGGGATCCATGCTTGTTTGCTTGGAAGCATACAGCATTTCTCTCTGGTCTAATTACTTAGGGGTCCTACGTGGCCAGGCTAATATGCTGGTAAGATCTAGCTAGTCCCACGATGATTGTGGTAGCTTGGGAGAATATTTATACCAGCTAGTACAGCATACGGTCAGATAAACTGCCACATTTAGACTACCCCCTTATCTACGAAGTGATTTGCAGGTGGCAATTCAGAGCAGATGCAGCGGCCCTTAGAGGAGTACTGCAACAAAAGGCTTTGCATCATATCCATCCAGTGCTGGGCTTTATCAAAGTCAGTGTTTTCTGTGTGCTGGAGGAAAGGAAAACAGTTGATAATTTCAAGATAATTTTCTCTGATCAGGTCCCAAACACTCCTAAAACCATGGTAGTTCTTTCACCATCATTTTAACTGATTATCTTCACTACCACGTATTGATCCATCTGCTCTAGTTTCATGGTGAGATCTTCAGAGCTGCATTTGCCTTTCACTTTGCCTACAGTACTGGTGCTAAAGCCAGCAGAGGCGGTGGCAGATTCCATTTTTATTCAGACAGGAAGAAACATATTTTTTAATTAAAAATTATGAAGTGGTTCATAATTCAGTGGTTCCTGGCTTGTAATGTTCTAACACCAATCCTATCACCAGTGTGACTTTCCTTTCACCAATGTACCTAGTTTCCCATCCAACCCTCAAACTTGCCCTTAGCAGGCACAAAATAATTCACTTTACATAGTTTGTTACAACAAATGGCAAATGGAATTGTCAAAAAATAGTTCAGTAGAAGAAACTTGGTCAAAAACATTATATCTTGTAATGGTGTTATTAAAGTCATTAAGTATTTACTGAGCTGTTAGGTGCAGCTAAACCTTCTGTGTTATTGTTTTGATTATCGAGCTTGGTGGGCTTCTATGCAACTTTCCCATCTAATTTCCTATGCTCCTACTGGATGGTAAGTATTGCAAAATTTGGAGGTGTCGTGACTGTATGTGGTACATGTTCCAGGGGCTGTCTGAAACAGGGACGATTCAGTGGCTTGGTATCTTTTCTGAGATTAGTCTTGAAGCTGTGAGGCTGGGCTATTTATATACTGGAAGTGGGCTTTGCGTGGAGCTGCTGGGCTTTCTGTCAAAAAAAAGGGTTGTGTGTGTATCTGTGTGTGTGTGTGTGTGTGTGTGTGGGGGGGGTGGGGTGTTGCAACTGTTTACCTCCTACTTCAAAAGATCCAAAATTCTCAGCCCAGTGACCTGTCTACCTGGAAGTTTCATTGCCTTGGTAAGGAAGAGACCCATTCTGTACTCTTATACCTGTGTCCACGAAATTAACAAAATGTGTCTCCATAATACATCCATCGTTCTTTTTCTTTTTTTTTTAAATTATTGAGTCACTGAGAGATACACAGTCACAAAGCTATTCATGCTCAGGTTTCTGTTATAGAATGTTCCAACATCCATCCCACCACCAATGACCCCAGTTTCCCTCCCACCACCCACTTATCTCTCTGTCTGTCTCTCTCATTTTCTCTCTATCTCTCTCTGTCTCTCTCCTTTTGGTTTGCTATAAAGATACTGAGCCTTGCAACAAGCCAGACGACCCCCCACTCCATGAGGGCCTCCATTTTCCACATCCGGACTTCTCTCTCGTCAGAACTCCACCCAGCAGACCAGCCTATCACAGGGCCGCGCGGTTCATCATTAGATGCTGGACTTAGCGATGACTGCAAGAGTATGCTACCTTCACGGCAGAGCCTGGCAAGCTACCCATGTTGTATTTGATATGCCAAATACCAGTAACAATTATAGACCTCATTCCGGAATGGATTGTGGCTCTTTATGTTCCTGGAGCAAGCAGAGGCCCTTGGGCTCTACTAGCATGAGACAGGACATATGGAGATGTTACTGGGGCCTGCTCGAGCAAATCATTGAACAACGGGAAGACAGTGATACAGTGATACAGTGATAAAGATACTGAGAGATTCTCATGTTTGCTCCTTTACCTACTTTCAGCACACAGTTCTTATCTGAAGTGATCATTTCCAATTGTCATTGCCACAAAAGACCCATATCTTTCTAATTCCCATTTTTAACAACAGTATTCAGTCCTTAATCACTAGAATCCTCTGAATCCTTGTCCTCTATGCCACTGATATGCTAATCTCCTTTTGTTTCTCTGACATGGTCTCCCTGTTTCCTCTGTGAATTTTATTTAAAGGACCTAGCACATTAGGGATATACTATCTGATCACTGTATTTTTAATGACCCCTCCTGGATCAGAAACTCAGTGTTTTCAAAACCACTGTATAGGTGAAATAAGATCTGTCTCTAAGCTCTGGTTTTCAAAGAATTATCTGATATAATTAGTCAAAACTAGACTGTTTCCTCCAGTTACTCTCTGGTTTCACTAAGAAAAGAAAATGGTCAGTGTAATGTATTTTGTCATGGTGTTCCCAGGTTCCTGTCCCCAGGCAGTCAAGCTTAAAAGCAAAGAGAAGACAGTCGGTCAATTCAGTAGAAACATTACTGGAGAAAAGAAGGGAATGGCAGGGACACTGCCTGAAGCAGGATGTATGGAGGCTCCCTGGAACCATTCTCTCTGGCACCACCCTATTTTACACCTCTTTCCTGCATACCATTTCCCCACTTTAGCAGGGTACCCCCCAACAGTACAGAGAGAGGATTATGGGTGATAGAGGTCATCTTCTAACTACTTCTTGTTGAAAGTGATTGGAGATACATAAAAGGATCTGTTCATGGGCCCTCTGTAGAAATCAGGTGAAATGTACGTTCAAGGTTGCATCTGCATCTTAAAGGATTGTGAGAAGTGACAGATGTTACCAACATGTTTAGGAGTCCTGGGAAAACATTAGGAATAGAAGTAGAAGTATGGCGGCCGGAGCCATAGTCCAGCGGGTAGGGCGTTTGCCTTGCATGCGGCCGGGCCTGTGCCGGCTTGGGTTCGATCCCGGCATCCCATATGGTCCCCCGAGCACCGCCAGGAGTAATTCCTGAATGCAGAGCCAGGAGAAACCCCCGAGCATTGCCGGGTGTGACCCAGAAAAAAATGCAAAAAAAAAAAAAGAAGTAGAAGTATGACTGGGTAAGTCAAATCTTCAATATCCACCGTGTGAGAGATGATCCCAAACCACTGGAGTTCTCCGGGAGCTGAGGACTCAGGCCAAAGTGAGGAGATGCTATTTTCAGGAAAGGAAAATCAGTTCTAACCTCAGCACAGGCATTCTGGGTCCATCACCTTCCCTCACAAGTAAGAATTTTAGCAGGAGGAGAAATAGTGAAGCAAGGAGTTTTTTTTGAAACTTGGCTTAGAAGGATGTGAGGGGAGAAAAGAGAGGAGATACATGTTCAAGAGAGAGCATGGGCTTCTCCAGAGTAGAAAAAAACCTTATGCAAAGGCACGTAGAAGCAAGCGACAGCAGTTTAACAATAACTCACGTGGGCACTGGTGGCGGTGGGTGCTGGAACACTGTATGACCAAAATGACCAAATATGAACTTTTTTAATTGTATATCTTTGTAATTGTAAAAAAAAAAAAAATAAAAGAAGCAAGAGACAGCAGAACCTGGAGAAACCCCCCCCATGGCTTTTGGGAGGAGCTTTTATACAATTCCTCCAAACAGGGTTTCCTGGGTTTTATATACATAGAAGCTAATATGGACATTGCCAACAGGAAGGCCTTGGACTGTTAACGGTCTTTCATCATCTCAGATTCTTCTGTAGCTGCTCCTTTTCTGAGGGGCTCACTTTTCTCTGGGTGGGGTTGTGGATTTCTGCTTCTGGGCGGCACCCCAGGCTTCTCTTGAAAGGCTCCGGGTTTGCATGTAAAGGGATGTGGCCTTCTACTGAAGTAGCCATTGGGCTACTTCAGGGCTTAATTTTTATTATTTCCCTAAAGTACTTTAGCACCCCCCCCTCCCGCCAATGCCACACAACATTATGTTTTTAATTAAGCCATTTTATCTATGTCATTTATTCCTTTATGAAAGAAAAAAGAGCTCTGTATTTTTGATTAGTAATGATCAAACTCAGATCAGGTATAATTTTATTTATAAATGGTTATTCAACCTTTTAATTAAACTCAATTGCTGAAATACCAATAATTTTCTAAAGTGAAATTAAGGAAGCATACATATAAAAGCATAGGAGAGGGCCCAGCAGGGAGGGCGTTTACCTTGCACATGGCTGACCCAGGTTTGATCCCCGGCATCCCATATGGTGCCCCACGCGGTGCCAGGAGTGATTCCTGAGCGCACAGCCAGGAGTAACCCCTGACCATCGCTTGGTGTGACCAAAAAGCAAAAAAAAAAAAGTATAGAAGAAAAGATTCTTATTCCTTAACTCTAACATATATTAAAAAAGAATTATTACTCTATGGAGGAAAGGAAGAACCTGGGCTTTGGATAAGATTGAGGACTGCCCAGAGGAAGTACAGATTCTACACAGTCTTGATTAGCAGTTCCTGGGGTCCCTCACCTCCTGCCTCACCTCCCAGCAGATTTTGGTTTATATACAGTCAAAATAGGCAGGTTATTCTCAATAGAGAACATTTTTGTCTTTAAAGTAATCATTTTAAGTAATAAAGCGTTTGTCTTGAGGGCATATGGTAATTTCTAATGCATTTCTTGAACTGAGTGATCAATATCTCTGAGGCAGAAATAATTCTAGGTGTGAGGAAATGCAAAGAGGCAAAACCCATCATAAAGATTTTTGTTTTTCCCAAGTGGACTTTTTTTAATAAATTTTTTATTTTTACAATTTATTAAATTTGACAATTACAAAAAGTTCATATTTGGGTTTCAGTCATACAGTGTTCCAGCACCCATCCCTCCACCAGTGCCCACCTCCCACCACCAATGTCCCTGGTTCCCTCCCCCTCCCCCTAGTCCTCCTCCATGGCAGGTTCTCCATCTCTTCTCTCTCTATGTCCTCTCTCTCTCCCCCTCTCTCTCTCTCTCTCTCTCTCTCTCTCTCTCTCTCTCTCTCTCTCTCTCTCTCTCTCTCTCTCTCTCTTCCCTCTCTTACATGTTGTGGATTGTAATAGACTTTCGACAATCATTGGTCCACCAAGTGGACTTTTTGTTTATCTTTGGTTTTTACAGGCTGTTCTATCAGTTCCTTCATTCCTTCAGGCTGCCACAGCAGGGAGCTGGACTCTGGGCAGGAATATGCAGGCTTTCTATAGCTGAAGGAAAGGGGATTTTAGTTGGCTGTTGTTTTTTTTTTTTTGGGGGTGGGGGGGTTATTTAATTTTATTTCCCTAGCTGACTCAAAGTCTGTGAGAATTCATCTCTGTGTCCACTTTTGCAAACTTTCTTTCACAACAGTAGCTATACTCCTTCCATCTTCTTTTATATGAGCTTTTAAATTTTTTTTTTAATTTAAGATTTTTATTATACCACCGTGAGATATACAATTACAAAGATGTTCATATTTGGGTTTCGGTCATACCGTGTTCCAGCACCCAGCCCTCCACCAGTGCCCATTTCCCACCACCAACATCCCGATTCTTTCCTCCTCCCCTAGTCTGCCTCTAGGGGAATCAGGTTTATTATTTCTTTCTCTTTCTCTATCTCTCTTTCTTCCTTCTCTTACACATTGTGAATTGCAATACATACATATAGAGGTTAGCATGTGTATCTTTTGCCTGTATTTAATGCTCAGTTTTAGCTTGGTATTAGCACTTTCGATAATTATTAGCATTCTATTCCCTTCTCTGTCTTACCTCTGAGTCCCACATGTTTGCATAATTAGAGCTTCTAAAATGTAACTTTAAATGCTTTTCTATGATAGTAGTGATGGATGGCTATTTTCAATGTTGCATTTTGTTTTTTTAATTTTAATTTAATGAATCATTGTGAAATATATAGTAACAAAGTTGTTCTCAACTGAGTTTTAGTTATATTTAATTCATACTCAATGTTCCAGCACCCTTCCTTTCACTGGTGTCCACCTCTCTCCACCAAAGTCTTGAGTTTCCCTCCCACCCCACCCCCTACTCCCATTCCCCAGGCTGCCTCTTAAGCAGACACTTTTCTCTTTCTAGACTCTGATGTTTGCAAAACTGTGACTGAAGGAGTATCATGCATATCACTTTACCTCCTCTTAGCCCCAGCTTTCTTTCTTTTCCTTCCTTCCTTCCTTCCTTCCTTCCTTCCTTCCTTCCTTCCTTCCTTCCTTCCTTCCTTCCTTCCTTCCTTCCTTCCTTCCTTCCTTCCTTCCTTCCTTCCTTCCTTCCTTCCTTCCTCCCTTCCTTCCTTCCTTCCTTCCTTCCTTCCTTCCTTCCTTCCTTCCTTCCTTCCTTCCTTCCTTCCTTCTTTCCTTCCTTCCTTCCTTCCTTCCTTCCTTCCTTTCTTCCTTCCTTCCTTCCTTCCTTCCTTCCTTCCTTCCTTCCTTCCTTCTTTCCTTCCTTCCTTCCTTCCTTCCTTCCTTCCTTCCTTCCTTCCTTCCTTCCTTCCTTCTTTCCTTCCTTCCTTCTTCCTTCCTTCCTTCCTTCCTTCCTTCCTTCCTTCCTTCCTTCCTTCTTCCTTCCTTCCTTCCTTCCTTCCTTCCTTCCTTCCTTCCTTCCTTCCTTCCTTCCTTCCTTCCTTCCTTCCTTCTTTCCTTTCTTCCTTCCTTCCTTCCTTCCTTCCTTCCTTCCTTCCTTCCTTCCTTCCTTCCTTCCTTCCTTCCTTCCTTCCTTCCTTCCTTCCTTCCTTCCTTCCTTCCTTCCTTCCTTCCTTCCTTCCTTCCTTCCTTTCTTCCTTCCTTCCCTCTCCCTCTGACTTATTTCACTCAGCATGGTACTCTCCATGTTCATCTACATGTTAGCAAATTTCATGACTATCTTTTTCCCTGTTGACTGCATTATATTCCATTGTGTAGATGTATTAAGTCTTCTTTATCCACCCATCTGTTCTTGGGAACTATGGTTGTTTCTAGATTTTGGCTGTTGTGAATATTGCTGTGTTGAACATAGAGTACAAATGCCTTTTCCATCCATGTAGCATTTAAAAGATATTATCTGCATGTATTTCACATTTGACCCTTTTCGAAATTGCTTCTTCTATCAAATTAATGTTAAAGATCATCTTTGGTTTTTCATTGTTAAACGAATGATATTATACACATTAAAATATTCTTCTAGATCCTTTTGAGTGATTTACTCCCTCTCAAACTTTCCCCAAAAAGAATTAAATGCTGGATGTAAGCATTTATGAGGCACTGGAGAAATAGTACAGCAGGTAGGGCACTAGCCTTATGTACCCGGCAGTCTATTTAGTCCCCTGGACCCCTGCCAGGAGTAATCCCTGAGAGCAGAGCCAGGAGTAAGACGAGTGTACAACTGGATGTGGCCAGACTTTTAAGAAGTACATATAGTGAACCAGTTTCTTTTAGGAGAGATAGTGTTGAATATAAGTTGACTTTTGATTTCAAAAGCCATTCATTCTAGACAATAAAGGTATGTAAGTATGTTTGTAATCAAATAACACGAGAAATATACAAGGATAACACAAAGGATAAATGCATAAATATTGGTCAGAAGATCAAAAAAGTAATATAGAGAAAGTGATGTTTAAGTTCAGTATTAAAATGTGAATTAAATGGAAAGGGTTGAAAAATATGAGTGTGGAATCTGTGGAAAACAGGGCATTTCAAGAAGATCAAATTAATCCAGTGAGCGATACTGAGACACAAATCAAATCAACCATTCAGATAATTCTCTCTCTCACACCACTGTTTTATTTTTATTTTGTATTAAATCACCATGAGAACAGTTACAACGTTGCTCATGGTTAGATTTCAGTCATACAATGTTCCAACTTCCAACCCTTTACCAGTGTCCTTTCACCACCACAATTTTCCTAGTTTCTCTCTCTCCATCTTACCCCTATTCTGCTTGTGGCAGGCATTTCTCTCTCTCTCTCTCTCTCTCTCTCTCTCTCTCTCTCTCTCTCTCTCTCTCTCCCCTCTCCCCTTTGTAAATTATTGTTTTAATACAGATACTGAAAGGCTCCTTTGTATATCCATTTTCAGCACTCAATTCTTCATATTTTCAGCACTCAATTCTTGGCTAGAGAGATCATTTCCAACTATCATTGTCATCATGGTCCTTCCTCTCTCCTAACTTCTTTATTTTTTCATTGTTAAAAACTTTTTAATAAGGAAACTGAGATAATACTGCGAGGATCATAAAAATCTATATAGACTGTGATAAAAGTAGGAAAGGAATAAGTATAGAAGTAACACTATGATGATTTACATTTTAGAATATCATTCTAATAATTATATGAATGAAAGATAAAATGAGAACCAGGGCAGAATCAATGGGACCAATTTAAGATTTTTTTTGCCATAAAGCAGTTAGAAGACAAAAATCTAAATTAAAGTGATAGTATTAAGGATAGAAAAATAGTAGAGGAGAAATCAGTCATGATTTGGTTATTGATTTGGTTAATGAAGCCAAAGAATGAGATAGCAATGAGTTTCGGATTTCTGATTTCGAGACATTGAGTATTTGTTCAGTGAATGATTATTCTGAGTAATATGAACCAAGACAAAGATTTGAATGTACCTAACTGGTAGGTTCTTGTGTCTGGTAAGTGTTCAGAAGTTTAATGGATGTCCGGAGAGCGGTCTCGGTGGGAGCTATAGAATTGTGCTTGTAGTCAGTTTTGAGCAGTTTCAATTGTACCTAGCTATTCTGCTACCACCTGAAATTCAACTAAGAAATTCTAATTTATCATCCTTTTTCCAGCATACTTTTTGAAAAAAATTCCTTCGTGGCTAATTATGGCATTATTAAATCATTCACTTCTAGATTTCAACACACAGAGGTGAGATATATACTTTTTTTCAGCTTTATTGCTAATGCAATAAACTTGCCTCCTATCAACTCCTACATTTCTATCTTCAAAATTTGGCTAGTGTAATTTTCCAGATACCTAGAAAGCAGGATGTTAGTCCTGACATGCTGCAAACTGGGAAGATTATCAACTTGTACAAGTCACAGATCCATGTATATCCTAGTTTCCATAGATGAACAAAAGGAAGACTTTAAATTAGATAACTCAGTTCATGAGTTTCAATGAACATTCAGTGAATATTCAGTCCTGTGACTTTTTTCCTTTTTGAATGTAGCCAGTTAGGCTTATATAACTGTATCCAATCTGTTGGCCCCTCTTAAGTGTCATTCCTATTTTGTCCCATACATCTAACTGTCATATGAAGCTTTCTTAAACACCAATCTTTCCTGTCTGTTCTTGTCTTTGATTCATAATGGCTCCCTTTAACACATATTGTTACAAGAGTTTGTAAAACTGCTTCTTAGCAAAGCCAAGCGTATCTTGTCATCTCTTATCACCAATAAATATAGACTTCTGACATTTTACCTGAGAATTTGATCCTGACCTCTCCCTCTCTATATCCAGTAACTATTCTTCCGGATTCTGAATTATAAAAAAAATTAAATCAATTTTGGAATCTTATACACATGCCATGCATATGTTCTATTAAAGCTCTACATATTGTTGACATCTAAATTATTTATTATTATTATTATTATCATTGTTATTGTTGTTGTTGTTGTTTTTTGGCCACTCCCAGGAGTGCTTAGGACTTACTCCTGGCTTGGCTCTCATGGAAAACTTTTGGAGTGCTCAGGGGATCATATGTGGGACCAGGGTTAAAAACCCAGGTTGGCCTTGTGCAAGGTAAGTATCTTACCAGCTGTACTCTCACACTGGCATTCTAAATTGTTTTTAAAGATCAATGGAAGTTATTTTTTCTGGTTAGATTATTCTGAGCTATTACAGTTCTCAGTATTATCCTTTTATATGATTTTTCAAGAGCTTTTGTGTTTTATGACATAATCATTACTTTTCATAGACTTGACTTTTTTTTAACTGATTTTTTTTGTGGGTACTATCTTCTGGTCAATCTAACAGTATAAAGATAGCACACCATAAATGCTTGTTGGTTTATTAGCTTTCACGAACACACATTTCTCAAAATATAGAACACACTACAATGTAAGTACTTAAAATATCAAATAAAAAATGGCAAAGTCATTGGGATATATCCCTTAGTGAATAAAAAAAATTCATACATTAAATAGACATTGGTAATTCAAGAACCTAATTAATTAGTGTATTACTTGAGTACTTGAGTGTACTTGAGTGTATAGAAAATCAAGTCATATTGCTTTTGGTCCTTTCCTTATATTTTCCAGTTTGGACATTATGGATTTTGTTGTCTTCATAAGAAACTATGTATTTGTAAATTGAATATCTATACAATTTTTATTGTATACATATTTTTATCTATAAAAATATGAACCTGCTTTTGCAATTACTTTTAATAATTTTATGTTTTGCAAGACTTTTTTTGTGGGGTGGGTTTGGGGCTACACCTGGCAGTGCTCAGGGGTAACTCCTGACACTGTACTCAAGAATTACTTCTGGTGGTGCTTAAGGGACCATATGGGATGCTGGGGATTGAATCTATGTAGGCCATGTGCAAGGCAAGTGCCTCTACCTGCTGGACAATCACTCTGGTACTGACGTTTTTTCCCTTTGTCCACACCTGCGATGATCAGAAATAACTTCTGGGGGTATTCAGGACCATATGGGATATTGGGGATCAAACCAGGGTGAGTTGTATGCAAGACACATACCTAATCCACTGTATAATCTCACCAGCCCCCTTCAAGACTTTTTTGAAGCAATTTTAATTATTGTGACCAGAAGATAGCAGAACTATATGAGAGTGTATTTTGTTACGCCACTACTTTTTAAAAAGTTTGAAGATTCCCAGATTAACAATGCACCACAGGGCAAAAATAGGCCATTCTGTATTCAGAATTTACATATAAAATCTCATGGGCCCAAGGTAGGATACTAAGAGGATCATGATTCATATTCCATGCTCTCTAAGGTCGAAAAGTGCCCAGAATCCTGGGAGTTAGTGTCAGCAGACTTTAACACTGTGATTCTCAATGTAGCAAAAGAGGTGAAAAAATAATATCAAGGATTGAAATGCTGAGGGGACAAAGTTGTCTCCTAAAACACTGGAGATTTGGAGAATATAAAGAATGGCAGAGACCTTGTGGTCTCCATCTGTTCAAGAGCAACTTGGGTAAACATTTCAGTTGGTTTCCATTCCCTGCCTGCTTTCCTGCTGGTGTTTGTTTGCTAGTCACTGCAACTACATTATATATTCTTATTAACTGAGTATAATCTACTTTTCTGTGATTTGGATGTGATTGTACAGCCACTTGTCATAATATAATGATAATGACACTATCATGAAATTTATGGTTTACAGTTTACAAAGCACTTTTACAAGCATTATTGCTATCATCTTTATGACAAGCCTGTGATGTAGAAAGAGAGGAAAATTATTTTTCTCATGAATACTATAAAACTCCCAGCAGTTAATTGATTTTTTGACAAAATCAAACAACTAATAAAATGGTGTTATAACTGGAAACTGGATCTTGACCTAAAATTTGAAGATTTTTAAATTATTTCAATTTTTTTAATTATTATATTTATGGGTGACTTTAATGAATTCAACAATGGTAATAAGAGATTCACATTTCTTGGAAGGGTGAGGGTCAGAACTGAGTTCTTCTACGATGCCTCTCTGATTTAATCAAGAATTATAAGATTTGATACTTACTAGAGCAGTGAATTGGCTATTTTTTTATAAGCATGAAGCCCTACAATTACCCAGGCTCCTGACTTATAGGATCATGGAGAAAAATAATTATTAGTTTGATATAGTTTCAGAAAAGGACTTAAAAATTCCTTAATATGACACTTTCTAATATCTTAAATTTCTTTACCACAAAATACTTATTTCTATCTAACCTAAATTCTGAGGGCTGTTATTTAAACCCCCCATTTTTTTTTGTTCAGTAGGTGCTGGGGTACAAATTTCATTTATAGCTTTAGAAGGGAGCAGGAAATATATTTGGATGATTTCTGACTGCTGAAAACTCTTAATAACTGATAGTCCCAGGCATTGAACTGAATGTCCTTTGGAAGGGATGATTATTTTGAAGGAAAAAGATAGAAACTGACAAAAACTTTTTTCATGCAGGTGTGATTTTATGATGGAATTTTATGACAGAGCCCAACCAAGTGTCTTTTATATAGTTATGATGTTATAAACTCTTAGGCTGTGATTTCTTTCTCATTATTTATGTTTATTTGACTTAAAGCAAATTAAAAACCAGACAAGAATATTGTGATATCATTTTGATTTTGTAGATGTAATATGACACCAGAGCGACTTCAAAATGCATGCTTTAGTTTTGTTCTGAAAAATGCTTTTGCTTTTTCAAAGGTAGAAATTGTACTTGCTTATATGACTTGTGCAAGTTTGAGCATTCCATCAGCACCCAATATTAATGGTAAACAGCAGAAGCTCAATGTATTATAATTATTTTTCTAGCTTCAAAAATTGTGAAGATGAAATTTTAAAAATTAGATCACTCTAAAGAAGAAATTGTGACTGAAATTCTAGGACTGCAGAAATACACTGATGCATTTCTTTGTTTTATTTTTTCCTTCAATCCAATTTACATTAAATAGGATATGAAAGGTTCCTGTAAGAACCTTTCCTGTAAGAGCACCTGTTGCCATCACAGTTTTCTTGTGAGTGATAATCCTTTCATTGCAATATGTATCCCTGGCCTTGTCCAAATGTGATTGGCCTGTATACAGTCTATCTCTGTCAATGTTTACCTTCCAATTCCCCAGATCTGTGTGCTTTATAATCAGTGTGTGCATATTTGCATGTACACACACAAAACACACACACACACACACACTCCTAAACTTGCTTGCTTTTTTTTTATAGCCAAATTTTTCTTGTTAGCTTTTCGCACCTCCTTTTACCTACTTCTTGCTCATCTTTCTGTTTTTTCTGCTTTTCTTTGTAAATATTTCCTTTGTATTCTTCTTTCTTCTTCTTTCTTCTTTTTTTTTTGTTTTACTGCTACACCCTGCAGTGCTCTGCACTCAGAGCTCACTGCTGGAGGGTTTGGTGGATCATAGGAGGTGCAGGGGATCACACCTGGTTCAGCTGTGTGCAAGGCAAGTGCCCTACCTGTTGTACTCACTCCAGCTCCATTCTTTGGCTCCTTCTATATGGGCTGCCTTCTTCCCTCTTCTTTTTTTTTCTTTTCTTTGTTTGTTTTTTTTTCTTTTTGGGTCACACCCGGTAATGCTCAGGGGTTTCTCTTGGCTCTGCACTCAGGAATTACTCCTGGAGGTGCTCGGGGGACCATACGGGATGCCAGGGATCAAACCCGGGCCAGCATGGGCCGGCCAGGCGCAAGACAAACACTCTACCTGCTGGACTATCGCTCTGGCCCTCTTCTCTTTTCTTAAATTCATTCTTGTTTTAAATCATAAGCACAGACAAATAGAAATTAGGGTCTGTTCATTTCACATTTTATGCTCAATTATGAACAACTTGCATTTCACTTGGCATAAAAGTATTATCTATGACTCCAATTTGACTCATGGATAGATGAAATCATATTTAAATGAATTTTATTGCATTTTTATAAGGGCCATGAAAGGCTGGGGATTGAGCTCAGGATCTCACATGAGTCAATTTCCTTTTGTCAGTATTCCTTCTTGTTATGATCTAAATTATGTCCCTTCTCCACTATCTCTGACCTCAAGTGTTGTCATTTTGCCTTAGTTGTTGACCCTCTGACCTTGACTGAGTATGGTGACACTCTCTCTCTGTCTTCAACCCTCAATATGAGGTTTAGTAGAGGGCAAGGCAATTTAAATAAAGACATATAAGCAAGGCTTCAATCCATTATGTCAGTCTTCCTCTCATTCTTTCTCTCTTTCTCTCTCTCTCCCCCCCCTCTCTCTCTCCCTCTCTCTTTTCATTTTGAGTCATACCCAGTACTCAGCATTGCTTGGGTCTTGTACCTGGCTCCTTGTTCAGGGCTTACTTCTGATTCTGTGCTCAGGGATCACTCCTGGCAGTGTTTGGGGAGACCATATGTTGTGCTGGGAATTGAACTTGGGTTGTCCTTTTGCAGAGTAAGTGCCATAACTCCTGTACTATCTGTCCAGCCCTATCACAGACATCCTTCTAGGAAGAGGATAGAATCCCAGCAGCACATCCACACAGAGGAAAGGTCAAGTAGACACACAATCATATGCAACTCAGTGGAGGGAGCTTTTATCAGTAAGAAACCCTGCCAACACCTCGGTATTAAACTTTCAGCCTACAGAACTGTGCATGCCTGATGCAATCTGTGTTGTTTAGCTCTGCCAACTCTATCAGACTAGTTATATTTATGTCAGGCTTGAATTTTATCATATGATTTTTTGTGGGTGTGTTCTTGGGCCACACCAAGCAGTAAATGGGACCTGCTCCTGGCTTTGTTCTCAGAGGTGCTCCAGGACTTTGTGCTTCTGGGAATCAAATTTAGGCTTCACCCATACAAAGCACACACTTAGTCCATTTAACTCTCTTCCCAGCCCTCAAGGTATAATTTAGATAGTCTTAGATCAAAACAACCCAGAACAATATCCTTAACTCTAAGCAACACCAGTGTTAATGCTTTATTCTTTTCCCCTCCTCTGTTTTTTTTTTTAGGACCACATCTAGCAGTGTTCAGGGATTATTCCTGGCTCTATGTTCAGGGCTCTGGGGGACTCTATAGGATGACTGGGATTGAACTCAGGTCTGATATAATCAAGGGAAGTGCTCTACACACTGTACCCTTTTTTTAACATTATATTATACCACCGTGAGATATACAATAACAACGTTGTTCACACTTGGGGGTTTCGGTCACACAGTGTTCCCCCCTCCACCAGTGCCCCTCAGCCACCACCCATGTCCCCAATTCCCTCCCCCTCCCATGTCCTGCCTAAATGGCAGGTTCTTTATCTCCTCTCTCTCTCCCTCTCTCTCTCTCCTCCTTCTCCCACACATTGTGGGTTACACTACGTTGTACCCTTAAATTTGTTCTTATGACACTTGTAAGCTATAAGTTAAAGCACTGGTTTTAGTGGGAATGTGATTTTAGTGTCTTGTGGTTTTCAGTTATGTAACATGAGTAAGTTCTGCTGTACATTATTGCACTTATAGAGAACAGTATATTATTTTTCACTTAAAAGTATGGTCAGTGGATAGAAGTTAGCCACAAATGTGTGTGTGTGTGTGTGTGTGTGTGTGTGTGTGTGTGTGTGTGTAGGGGGTGAGAAAAGGGCATTTAGGATAGAAAAGGAACCATTATGACTGTAATAGTTGGAAATGATCACTTTGGACAGGAACTGGATGTTGGAAGTGGGTAAAGGGATATACTTGATAACCCTTTAGTATCTGTATTTCAAACCATAGTACGAGAGAGACAGAGAGAGAGAGGGGGTACCTGTCATAGAGATGGGGTGAGTGGGAAGGTGGGAAACTGGGGATACTGGTGGTGGAAAATGTGCATTGGTGAAAGTGTTGTAGGCAAGCAGATGGGGGGGCGCCACATGGCAATAAAATTCCTGAAGAAGAAGAAATCCAGAGCCACACCTGATTGAAAATCCGAAACCAAACTTGACAAGACCACTATCAACAATAGACCCTGGAGGAAGGGAAGGCCAAAGGGAATGTGTGAAGCCCGTAGGCCACTAACCCTTTTAAAGGCTTTAGATAATTAACTCTCCTAAGGAAAATAAATCAGCCTCCCAGGCCCAGGACCTAGCTCACAGAAGACTCCAAAGCATTCCAGTCAAAGAAGACCACTCCCAAAGTCTACTCCCTTGGCAACAGCCCTAGCAACCTAGGTTAAAGACCCATATGGGAGTACTTTGGGGAGAAATCTATAAAAGCCGTCCTGACCAAAGGACAGAGCACACATGCTGCATGGACTCTCATGCTGCTTGAGCTTATGTGGCCGAGCACATGTGGTGCCTGAGCACGTGTGTTGCATGCATCTCCCCTCTTGAGATGTGTTCTCTCTCTCTCTCTCTCTCTCTCTCTCTCTCTCTCTCCCCCCCCTCCTAAAACCTCCTTAATAAAGTCTGTAAAACTTCACTGCTAGTCGACTCCTGAAAATTCTTTTCTTCGAGGAAGACAAGAACCCTAAGGCAACCCTGGGTAAGGCCTAGGACTGACTTTTCCTTTTCTGCAAAGAGCAATTCCTCTCTCTAGCCTGAGTCTGTGGCTCCCCTAGAAATCTCGGGTGGTGGGGATCAACTCCCATGCCTAGAGATCAAGCGGACATCAGGTGTGGCTTGACGGCCACCTTGTGGGGCTGGCGGGGCTCAGGCCCACACCGTGCAGGGTCTTATTGCAGACTTTATCAGTCCTAAGCCTGCCCAGCGGGTCCCGGGTGGCAGAGGCGGCTGGGGAGAAAGCAACCATGTCTCTCCCTTCCAGTTTCACACAAGCCACCCATGGGGCCCACCTGCATCAAAAGGGCGGGTGATGGAACATTATATGAGTGTTCATAAACCCAATCATGAACAACTTTGCAATGTGTATCTCACTGTGATTCATTTAAAAAATAAATACAATTTAAAAAATTACAAAAAAAGAATTAAAGTCTTTTAAGAGGGCAGATCTTATGTCATTTGATGTTAACACTGTAAAACCAAACCAACTCAACCTAAACCAAAGTCTACTTGTTTGAATTCTTAGGCAGTGCACACTCTGGGATCTGCATTTGTCTCAAGTATTCTGCATCCTGAGATCTAGAGCATTATAAACTTTGACTTAAGACTAACATTGATCAGAAACTATAAATATTCATGACCCAATGCCCTTGTTTAACAGGATGTAATATGATCTATCTAGCTTGAGGCTTCAAGAAGGTTGTTGATAATCACTCTGTTGCTCATTTACTTTTTAAAACTTTCAGTCTATAACCTCATTAGCTTAACTCATGCATAGATACTACATATTGAAAATCAGGCTCAGCTCTAAAAATGATAAAAACTTAAAAAATGAATTGTAAATCACTTCTTGCATGCACAACACAAAATCAGAGGCTCAGGCAGAAGATGTAGATTTAGGTTTAATTATGGTACTTGGTAACAGCCAAGTTTTCACACGTTTGTGGTTTTGAAACATGCATACTGCAGTCTTGTGACTGTGCAGTTTGTTGTCTGTAATGATTTTTCATCATAGACTGTATCGGTCAGGGTTTATTTAGAAAGTAGAGCAATTATGAATACTATGCTATCTTAAGTTGCTTAAGGAATTAGGGTTGACAAAAATGAGGGTGAAACTTGGAAACTAAGGTCCTGAAGAAGAGCTGGAGATTCAGCGAAAGAGTTAATTAATCATTGATTATCTGAAATACAAACCAAAGTGGTTAGGTTAGGGTTGTTAGGCCAAGGAAGTCAAGCTCATCAATCTGCCAAAATTGAAAAGTCTTTGCAAAACTGTTGTCTCTGTGTGGTAACTACCTCTGAGATTTCTCTTTGAATTGTCCAGATGAGCTAGAAACAGAGCAGAGGACAGTAAGGAGAGTGAGGCAGATTCAGGTCACCAGCCAGGGTTCTCTGCATCTGCTACCACATCTGAATCTTTTGTTTGTTTGCTTCTTTCATTTTTTTGGGCCACGCCCCTGTGGTGTGTGCTCAGAGTTTAATGATGACTTCACACTCAGGGATCACTCCTGGCAGGCTCAGGAGACCCTATGGATGTTGAGGATTGAACCCAGGTTGGCCACTATAAGCTCTCCAGCCCTCTGTGAACACCTTTTAAGAGTAAAGATGGCCCTTTCACTTATAAAACTTGAAGGTAGCCCTGTCTTATAAAACTTGAAGAGGTTCCTCTACAACCAAATTTTACCTGAAGTGTTTGGGTTCTCAGTCTAATTGAGCACTTAGTTATCCTAGCTCAGGTCTGTCAGTTTTCTTGGGGCTCTGTAGTAGGACAGAAGAATTATTGTTCATTGGTTAGACCCTGTGCCATGTAAGAAGTGTCACTTCTAGGTTATTAAAGAATACCTGTTGATAAATATTTCTTAAATATCTTTTCTTTCTACCAACATGCCGTATGTGTGCATAGAGTTCTCATGTTGGTCTCTATTTTGGGTTACTGCACTAAATTTCCAGTGTAAAATCCTGTTGGGGGATAAAATCTCTGATGCTCACCATTTATATAATTAGTATTTATCATGTTTGCTGGTATAACTCTACTGTTATCCTATAAAGGTAAGATTATTTGATCATCTTTTTTAGGAAGTCCCTAAACTCATAGAAGGTATATTATTGAAGAAGCCTAAAAAAGTGTAATTTGTTTAATTAACTGTGTTTATTAGTAACTGATTCTGTTCATGACAATCATCCTTTCCACTATAGTGCTCAAAGATGAAATTATAAAATGGTACACATGAGATGTTAATATTCATAATTATATTCATGAAGTTAACACTAGAGATTTTGGGATTGATTTTAGTTTGAAACCACAATTTCTTCTATAATGCCTGAAAAATCAACTTTTTTCATATTATCTGGTCTTTTTATTTTTACTTTTTTATTTTTATTTTTTTGCTTTTTGGGTCACACCCGGCGACGCTCAGAGGTTACTCCTGGCTCAGCACTCAGGAATTACTCCTGGTGGTGCTTGGGGGACCATATGGGATGCCGGAATCAAACCCCTACCGGCATAGGCCGGCCATGTGCAAGGCAAACACCCTATCCACTGGGCTATTGCTCCGGCCCCTTATCTGGTCTTTTTAATACTATTTTATTAAGTGTTATTTGATTCCATTCTAAATCTTGGAATAAAATTTGGGGGCCAGGATGCTTATTCAATTTCCTCTCCTTTCCCTTATTTTCTGTCGGATCCTTGAAGTAAAATGCTGTGGTAATTTCTGTCTTTGACCTCTGGCAAACTGCTCTGCTGCAAACTAGCTTGAGTGCTTTCTTTCAATGGGTAAAGTTTCAGACAGGGACAGGGGCACCTGGAGGCAGCCACTTTGTTTTAGTTACAGGGAGGTGCAATTCAAAATTAGGCAATCACCACTGACGTCGGGGATATTTGTGTCAAGCAACTTCTTTATACACAAGACAGCAAGGTAAGTTAATAAGGGAAATTGACAGTGATTTATGCCGACTGGCATCAGCAGGCAGCTCAGATAGGCTGCTGACAAAAGGTCGCAGGTCACCTGCTACCGAGACAACCCACAGTGTGGCTGAAAGTGATTCCCATCCAGACCTTGTTTAGGTACTTCAGACTCCGTGGTGACAGAGGAGTGTCTCTTTTCTCCGCCTCCTTCCTCACCTACCCCTTGACTCTTAAGCTCACTGGTGTGCATGCACGTGTGCGTTCTTTCTAAAAACATGCAGAAGCAATAAATCAGCCAGTTTAAGAAGACCCAGTCAGCCCAACACAGATCGATTTCACAGGGAAGTCGATGGGCTGCTAATAGAATTACAACTACCTGTCAAAACAGGGAAAACATATCTGTGACAGTGACAAAGGGCAAATCAATTTAAGAAGAGTTTTTTCCTCCCAGAGACATAGATGTGGAGTACATGGGGGTCTCCCAGAGTCTGTAATTGCAAATAGAAACCATATACTTGGGCAGTTAAAGTTAAGGTTGTGTCAATGATTCTGTGAGTGCATGCTTGCTCTTCTAGGGGGTTTCATGAGCAATAGCAACAATTTGCTTTGTAATAGGGACAGATCAGGGAGTTGCTCCCTGGCAACACATTCTTTTAACTTTGTTATCCCATATAAGTTGCTCTTGTCCTTTAAATAAATTATATTCTCCTTAAATTTGCATTCTCGTGTTTTTTTGTGTCTTATTCGGACAAGGAGCGGCGCATTGTCAAGGACATCTTTCTGGCAATTCTTTATCTTCTAAGTCACAGATTATTTTCAGAGACCTTATAAAATCATTGGCAATGTGACTTTTATTCACAGCAACTTCTGTGTTCAGACTGTGTCTAGTAAAGGCAATCTTCATCATGGGCCCAATCCCCAGTCTAAATTCATTGTTCATAAACATATGCCTCTTTTAGGTCAAGGACTTGATTCTTAAAAATAATTAGATATGCATTAACTTTGATCAGCATCATCCTTTTTTCACACCAAGCAATGAAACTGACATTAAAAAAAATACATATCTGGCTTTTTTCCCCATTTCCTGGTTCTTGGTTCCTAAAACCTTTGCAGTTTTCCATGACACTATGTCTTTGCACATGCAAATGCAGTGAGTGGTAGCTGGAGAATTCTGGGGAACCCCAGGTTAGCTGCAACAGGAACCAAATATAACCAAATATATACTTAGATCAGAACCTCAGCCCCAGTTCTATTCTGTGGGGAGGATGGTGATAGTGGTGGTAGTGGTGAGGCTGGAGGTTGAGCTAATAATTAGTGTTCACCTGTTTAATTAATCATGCTTATGTTATGAAGTCTCCATGAAAGTGCTGAGGGGTGTTCTTCTTAATAAAACTTTAACATTTTATTATCTTTAAAAGGTTTTTTTTTAATCAATTGAGCATCTGTGGTCTAATATTGTTGATGATGGTTTTCCATGCACATAATTCCAACACTGCACCCATCACCTCTGCACCTACTCTAACAGAAGGGGGTTGAGCAACTTCTGATGGTGAACTGATGGGGATTCTTGGAGGAGATTGTAACTGGAGAGGGTATGGCAGCTCTCTGTACTATGCCTACCCGCAATCACTTGATCACTTGATATCCCATAATTCATTGATTTGCTCGAGCGGGCGTCAGTAATATTTCCATTTGACCCTATCACGTGCCAGTGTAGCACAATGGCATCTGGTTACTTCAGGAATACAAAGAGCCTCAAACATTTGTTCAGGGTCTTGATGAAGAAGAAACCTTCTTCTTCTTGATGAAGTAAGTTTTCTTCTTTGTCAAGTCTTCTTCCAAGTCTTCTTCTTCTTTGTCAAGACCCTACCTGCAATATTTTGTCCAATTTATTACTTCCATTTGGCTATTTCTGAGTTGTGTATTTGACAGTCAATAAGCAATAGTAAGTAAAGTGTTTTCCTACATGTCCAGTGTTGTGCTAGAGAATCATCTGATCTACAAAGTAAGTATTGAGAAAGTCCAGTTCATAGCTGGTTGGTCAGAAGCACAGGTGACAAACCGGACTTGTGATTGGTGTGTGAAGTAGAGATGGTTGCCAGGGAAGGTGGATAGTCTAGTGAGATTGAATTTCTTTCAGGGAGTCACACCTGAAAGTTCTCAGGGCTTCTTACTGACTCTGCACTCAAGGATTACTCCTGGTGGGTTTGTAGGACCACATGGGGTGCTGGTGGCATTCCGAACCTGAGTCTGGTGAATGCAAGGCAAGTTCTATACCCGTTGTACTATCACTCTGACCCTTAGTGAGATTAAATTTTAACTTGTGGGATCTGATACTAACTTTAGGCAGTCAATGTCAGAATTGCTTGATATGCAAAACCTATACATCTGTCATTCTATGAGGTGAGGCAAGTGGAGCAAAACTGGGCTTGCCCTTTCAGAAACAAATAAAAAGTAATTTATTGTTATAATAGAATCTGGCACATCACTGTAACCAGGAACCCCCTGGGGTCTCTTAGAGGCACCATACAATTCAGTGACCAAATGTAACCCACACTGTGCTGTCTCTATGGAGAAGATCTGTCTGGTAGCATAGATTAAAGCTACAAAACATGGTTCTGGAATTGGACACATCTGCATTTGGTCTTATGAACTGGGCAAGCTACTCATTAATCTTAAAGTCTAGATTCCCCAATCTCCATAATGGGGGAATTATTAGAGTTTACCCCCCAAACAGCTATTAAGAAGAGTAAATGAGCTGAAGTATAAATCCTGTTTACAGGCCTCTGAGGTTGGAAGATATTGATATCAATTATTTTTGACCTCTCCTTTCTACTTTTGACTTGGTTTATCAAAGAATGATCCAGTTGGCTATTTTTGGATCAAGAAACAGATGTCTCCCCATACTGTGCTTGAGCTAACATAATTATAAGACTTGTGTTGTCCCACCCTCTCCCATTGTGCATTCTTTCTTTGTTGTGTTTTTCTAACAGGGGTGAGGGAGGGGGGGGAAGGCCTCACCTAGAGCTGCTCATTTAGGTCTTCCTCTGGCTCTATGCTTAGGAATCATTCCTAGGGTACCCGGGGGAACCATAGGACTGGTGGGATTAACACCATGCTCAGCCAGCTTGCAAGGAACGTGCCTTAATTGTCATTCAATCAATCTTTTCTCTGTGTATGTGTGTATCACATATTCTTAAGACATATAATATGCATATAATAGATCTCTATCTTTCTATCTATCTATCTATCTATCTATCTATCTATCTATCTATCTATCTATCTATCTATCTATCTATCTATCTATCTATCTATCTATCTATCTATCTATCATCTATCTATCTATCTATCTATCTATCTATCTATCTATCTCTGTCTATCTTCTCTATTTACCATCTAATCTATCTGCCTATCTCAATAATTATTTAACGTTCTTCTAATGTTTTTTTCCTTCTCTACCTTTAGGCACTGGTCTCAGTCCTGTCTGAGAAATCAGGTTAAGAGGGTCAGGAAAATGCTTTGTGGTATTTTTGGTGCCTTGTGTCTGCTGGGTAGTGGATTTGATGCTTGGCTTTGAAAGCCAGTGATTAAGCTTCCTGGCTCAGCCTGGCTTTTGCTGACTATAGACCTCATACACTTGAACTCATTTGTATCTTCTGCCCCTTGGTTAGGAAGGCAAGAACCAGATTGTATTACTTTTCAGCGACAATAGAGAGTAATCAGTGGTGTTTTGGGGGAGGGTTTCACTTCTCATTCAGACCGAATGCTAAAGGGAGCTGCATTCCACAGGGACTTAGTAATAAAGCTGCACTTAGCCCAGCTATTCTGGAATGATGTTTGAGAAGACAGACTGTAACCTAGTTTGATTCTCTGATATCAAAGCTTATATCAATATACCTTTCACTTGGATTCAAAGAGCATTCACATTTTCTACTGTAGTTCTATGAAATTCATCCTGGACCCATCTCAATTTCAGAATTATTTTATTAGTTTCAATGCTTGACATGAACAAATAGTTCATGTCTTCTGTAGTCTTAATTTCTGTTCTCCCTTATTCCTTTCTCCTAAAGTAAAAGATAACAGAATTGCAAGCCCCAGTATCTCAATAAAAATGGTAAAAATCTTTTTAAAAAGAATTTTTTTAAAGTCCAAAAAAGATAGTGTTACCATGGCGTATGAGAATAAGACAAAAAATACAAGTATCCATAGTTCTTTTTTAGGATAAATGTAAATTTGTTTCAAATTATAATTAAAATAGTTATGTAAAAACTTCAGACTTAGACATTGACACATTATTACCCTAGGCCATTATCTTTGTCATTATAGGGGAACAGTTTCATTCTCTGAGGGATGGGGAACACAATGGCTTGGGGCTTAGTACTAAATAGTTTTAAAGTATGAAACAACCAGAGAAGAAGAGATAAGTGGTTTAGGATCTCTGTGTTAGCCTCTCTGTTGAATATATATATTTTGATGCAAGGAAGCATTTTATACCTCAAATCCCTTGTGTGTGTGTGTGTGTGTGTGTGTGTGTGTGTGTGTGTGTGTGTGTGTGCATGTGGTGCATGTGTAGAATATCTAAAAGTAGTCCATGACTGGGTTGTCAAGACACTACCTTTGTGTTGATGCAACCATTTGCTAATCTCACCACCAGAATCCAGTCACTGGAGGCATTCTGGAACAAAGGTTCAGAGGACACATATTTCCAGGCTCACGTACAGCCAGGAGCCAAACAGGCTACCTCCTGCTTGCTAAGGAAGGAGGAATTGGTGACTTAGGACCAGGTAACAAGCATTCACTTTCCACTTCTGTGACTCAGTAACCTGTGTGTTACTGTAACACACAGGTAACCTGCTTTAGGCGTGGTATAGCACACCTAAGAAGACAGCAGTTCCTGTGCTGCAAATGATAGGAAATATTTTTAAAATTTAATAAATGTCTGGTATGATTATTATTTTTTCAAGTTATAGGCAAGAGCTACATGATGCATCATGGTCCAGCAGCTGGCAGAATGATTTTCTCAGCTTTTCTCCCCTCTTTCTCCAGCCCAGGGACCAGTTGTCGCTCCCTCCTCTTAGCAGAGTTAGGACTGTCTGGGGAATCCTTGTTAATTTCCGAGTAGTTAATCAGAATGGTTAAGGTCAGTGATAAGAGGCAACAACTTACTTAAGTTCAAATACAGCAGGATGTAACAAAAGCTATTTATCTTGATAAATGCACCTCAGAAATCCACTGAGTTTATTTAGTTTCCCTCAAGTTCTGTCTGTCCATCTTCATCTGTCACTTTCAGTTTCTCCTTCTGTCCTTTCTTTGCCTTTGTTTCCTGGTAGTCCAAGCCTTCCTCTTAATAAGGCTCATGCGGGAGGACCGTAAGTTCTTCTTTCTTTTGTATCTTCTTATCCACCTTTCTTTCTCCTGTTATCTTTGTTTTCTTTTTCTTCATTCCCTTAATTTCTTAACTTCAATGTTTTTCTTTTTTTTTTGAGGAGTTTAGTCTATACTTAGCATTGCTCAGGACTTAATTCTGGTCTGTGTTCAAGGATCACTCCTGAAGGGAGGTCCTTGAAGCTATATGATCTGGCCTTGGAACATAGTATAGATGTGTTTGTTCCTTAGCTTGGCTGCTCACAGCCCATATACCTGTATTTATGGCTCTTGAAT
Source organism: Cryptotis parvus (assembly GCA_021461705.1). NCBI lineage: Eukaryota > Metazoa > Chordata > Mammalia > Eulipotyphla > Soricidae > Cryptotis > Cryptotis parvus. The sequence continues at coordinate 41,048 of JAJIBD010003173.1, read as the reverse complement.
GATGTTTATATATATATATATATATATATATATATATATATATATATATATATATATATGCAAATTACCCTTGGCCATAGAAAAAGTTCCCCACCTGGCTTAGAAGATAGTTTAGTTGATAGCTGCATGGTGGTGAGGAGGTGTCAGACCAGGAAGTCAAAACTAACTTTTTTCTCTCTCTGCTTTGTTTATGGGTCTCTCACCATAAAATGCTTTGAGCATTTCTTCCAAATTTTCTTGCATGCCATAAATTGTGTCAATACAGCACTGCATAAACTTTATTGTTTGCATTATAAGACATGCAAATATAGAAAAATTGAAGAGAAAAAGTGATGGTAAATGAATAACTAAAATAGTTTTTAATTTTTGTTATTAATGATTCACAATTCCATTTGGGTGCCATATAATAATTACGTGTAATGAGAATGATGTTAATGAATATGCTTAATTATATTTGAAAAATTTGGCTTACCACTGATACAGCTGTTTGAAGGTATCAATTCAAGATTAGCTTTCTTTAATCCATGTTTTTAATGGTATCCTAGATGAAAATAATAACTCCCAAAGATCCATGAATTTAAATGAAAGAAGCATTTTCATTGTTGGTTTCACTTACAAATTATGATAATTATTTTCAAACTATCTACCAATTATGCAGAAGTTTTTGTTTTAATTTATCTGGCATGTTTACATCTTCCCTGCTGTCAGTTGCTTGTCAATATGCAAATGAACCCGAAAGTACTTTTTTAAAATATTTTTTCCCAATGTGTTCACAGTGTGTTCAGGCTACTCTAACTGTTCACCTGGAAAATTTTAAATAGGTTAGAAAATTGTAAGTTTAAGTATGTATCTAGATTTGGCAGTGCTTGATATTGCTACATACCATTTCCAGCAACAAAAGTCATATATCAAAAAAATATTCCTACACATTTGTTTTTGGAATGCTTTCTCAAAAGCACAGAATTCTCTGGAAAGTATTCTTTTTTTTTCTTACACTTACATTGTCAACTTTACCTAGATGGGACAAATTTTGAGCTTAGTTCTTTGTTGGTAAATGTTGCCTCGTGACACATATGATCATTGATGGGTTACTCTGCCCTCCTCTTTGGTTGATTAAGAGTTCAAACTAGAAATGGGAGAAATGCCTGTCATGCTGTTTTATTGTGATTCATTGGTATCAATAGTATTTTCTTGAATCTACTGATCTCTTTAAGTCAGTCCTTGTTTGAGGTGGTCAGTCTAGTTGAAAGAATCTTGGTAAGCCCATTTCACCTGGTTATGTACAGGTAATTATGTCCTGAAGCATATGCAAGACTGAAGGCGCCACTGCCAAATTGTTGAAGTAATGTGTATTTTGAATATTATGAATTCTTAACCTCCTTCTTATTTGTTCCAGAAGTCAGAATTACCCTCAGATGTCGGTGCCTCATCGTTATCCTTAGGTGCATACTCCGTGTTTTTGGAGCCTGGTACTAAAAAGAACAACCACATGTTTATTAAGTGGCAGGAGATTGACATGATTGGGTTCAATTTGTCTTGGGGAAAATATCTTGTGGCTTTGTGTCTAGACATGTTAAGTTCCCCCCTAGTGTTTTTCACTGTATGAAAACCAAATAAATAAGTTAGAACATTTTAAATAATATAGTCTAAATATTTCCAAAATAGACAGACTCTCTGAGCCTGTGAAAGTTTGTCCAGCCTCTAGTATCTTGATGTCCCTTGAAGATCTGTGATAACTCCAAGGTCTTTGCCCTTTTGGTTGGAGAATAAGGTGCCTAGAGGGTAAGGAGAGGACGCAGGTGACTTTAGCACCTTAGCATGAAAAGAAGAATAGCTATGTTCTGCAAGAATCAGGGCAAATGGTTTGTGTGACCCTATTAAAACTGAACATTTAAAAGGAAGAATTATTAGCTCTGACTTCATATTTAAAAAAAAAAGAAAGAAAGAAAAAAAAATGAGAAATGGCTTTAGGTTAAGAGTTGCTTGAGGAGTTATGCCCTTTTTAAGCTTTAATGAAAATTTCTTGTTTTTTCCTCCTTCTTAAATATAAGCATATGAAGATAAAGAACCAACTAGTGACCTTGAAACTAGGAGAGAAAAAAAATGGAGTTGGTCCCTGAGAAATAGAAGTTGTCAAAACAATACCTACCTAGGCAAAATTTAATAACCATTTTGGATAAAAGTGCTGTGCTAGTCTATTTTGCAGACCATGTTTCCAGTACATGAGGGGCTGCATCCCTTGTTAAGCTTGCAGGTTTACTTTTGAGAGTATTTTCATTATCTCTTTAGGAAATAATTATGTACAAAGTTTATTGCTTCATTTTACATTTTTTTCACTTACGGTAATTGTGTGAGCTTAGGAGAAAAAAAATGAAGAAATTTCAAAGACTATCCCATGAAGCTGAAAATGACTTAAAAGCGTGGCAGCAACATAAAACCACACTGTCCCAGTTCTGGAGCAGTTGAAAAATACATTTTATGTTTCTGGAAAAGGAATGTATAGATAAACAGAATGTTAAATTGCAGTTTTAACCAAGACACCAAGCTATGATCAATAACAGACACTAGTTCAAGTTGTGAGACAGCGCATCTGTTTGGAATTTCAAAGTAGATGTTTAAAACTCTGTGTAGCGATCTTCAATCCTTGGCTTATTTTGAATTTAGAAGAATTGAGAACGTTGATATGGGTGGACAGGAGGCTTCTGACAAAATGATGTCTTAAAGTGTTAGACATTTTTAAGGTATTAGAGGAGTTGATTTTTGTTTCATTTCCCCAATAAGGGAGGCGGAGTTAGATGTGTCTGACTCTTCTGGACGGACTCATCTTCTTGGTAATATTAAAGTGTGCCCCTTTGAGGTCAGCCAGGCAACATGCGCTGGTATGTGCTTTGTTTGTGAGGAATCTGAAATATGAAGAATAGGTTGCCCAGCTACTTTAGACTGGAGGTGTACATTTTTTCCCCTGATATGTTGGGAATTGCCTATATTTCCTGAATTTACCAGGGGTCTGGGTGAATATTTCCCATGCTAAGTGTGAATCAGGCCTGAGGGAGTTGATGTGGTAGTTCTCTTTAGTTTGATTAGGCTTAACAGCACTTAGAGGGCTGATGACCCCTCATTGAACGAGCAAACACAGGTCCCAGAATACAAGATCTTCAGAGGTCACAGACAGAATCTCAGAAACTGTGGAAGGAGCAAGATCTGACATGTGATGCGTTGCCTGAGTCTAAGCAGGGACAATGCAGGATCCTGATGTCTGAGCATTCCCAAGGACATCTCAGTGTGTCTCATATATAAGAACTTTAAATTACTCAACAGGGTCAGAACGCATCAAGCTATCTTGCAGTGTTATCAAGGAAAACTTTTTATTTTTTTTTCTTCTCTTACTGTTTCCCACTTCGCAGTGGCCATGCAGTAGATGGGGATAAGGGTCAGGAAGTGTAAGAAAGGGACAGGATAGGGAATAAAACAGGGTGATCTGATTACCAAAATTGAGCATGTGTGTATGTGACCTCATCTGGCTGGGGCTTTTTGATCTGACGATGGATGGAAAAGGTGGGTGATTGCCATTAGTTATGTCTGGGGGAGTGCAAGAACTTCCTTCCTTCCTTCCTTCCTTCCTTCCTTCCTTCTTCCTTCCTTCCTTCCTTCCTTCCTTCCTTCCTTCCTTCCTTCCTTCCTTCCTTCCTTCCTTCCTTCCTTCCTTCCTTCCTTCCTTCCTTCCTTCCTTCCTTCCTTCCTTCTTCCTTCCTTCCTTCCTTCCTTCCTTCCTTCCTTCCTTCCTTCCCTTCCTTCCTTCTTTCCTTCCTTCCTTCCTTCCTTCCCTCCTTCCCTCCTTCCTTCCTTCCTTCCTTCCTTCCTTCCTTCCTTCCTTCCTTCCTTCCTTCCTTCCTTCCTTCCTTCCTTCCTCCTTCCTTCCTTCCTTCCCTCCTTCCTTCCTTCCTTCCTTCCTTCCTTCCTTCCTTCCTTCCTTCCTTCCTTCCTTCCTTCCCTTCCTTCCTTCCTTCCTTCCTTCCTTCCTTCCCTCCTTCCCTCCTTTCCTTCCCTCCTTCCTTCCTTCCTCCTTCCTCCTTCCTTCCTTCTTCCTCCTTCCTTCCTTCCTGCCTTCCTGCCTTCCTGCCTTCCTGCCTTCCTGCCTTCCTGCCTTCCTCTCCTTCCTTCCTTCCTGCCTTCCTTCCTTCCTTCCTTCCTTCCTTCCTTCCTTCCTTCCTTCCTTCCTTCCTTCCTTCCTTCCTTCCTTCCTTCCTTCCTTCCTTCCTTCCTTCTCTCCTTCTTTCCTTCATCTTTTTCTTTTGAGTAAACAAAGTAACAAGTGCTGAAAAGGATTCTGGAATAAATCTATTTTGTGATTCAGGGAAAATAATCTTATAATTTCAAGGCAGGGAAACTAGTGAGACTCCATACTATGCAAGAATTAATATTGCAGATTTTTTTTTTTTTGGCTGAGACTGTAGTACAGTAGGTTGGTGCTTGCCTTACATACAGCCAACCTGGGGTTCCGTCCCTGACATCCCATATGGTCCCTTGAGTCCACCATAAGTTTAAAACTGAGTGTAGAGAGCCATGTGTGAGCCCCAACACTGTCCGTTACTGCCCCAAAACCAATGAAGTAAAATTAAATAAAAAGAAGATTTCAGATTTTGAAGTTAGAATTTGAATTCTGGAATCTCAAATAAATATGTTTATTCACCTATAAAAGAGGTGAACTACTGATCTGATGAGATTATTGTGGAAGTTAAAGAAGATAACCCTTATAGACTATTGCTGTTCAGGTTACTTGATATGTATGCAGTAATCATCAGCTAATATTATTTGATTTTATTCTTTTGATGTTTGGACCCCACTTAGTGGTTCTTAGGGCTTACTCCTAGATCTGTGATTAGGGAGTGTACTCTGGGGACCATATGGTATGCAAGGAATCAAACCAGTGTCAGCCAGGTGTATGGCAAGTACCTTATCCTCTCTATTTCTTTTTTTATTGTTTTTAATTTTTTTTTTTTGCTTTTTTTGGGTTACACCCGGCAATGCTCAGGGGTTACTCCTGGCTCTGCACTCAGGAATTACTCCTGGCAGTGCTCGGGGACCATATGGCATGCCAGGGATTGAACCCAGGCGGTACAGGCCGGCCACGTGCAAGGCAAACGCCCTACCCGCTGGGCTATCGTTCCGGCCCTTCCGTTACTTTTTTTATTTTTTAAAAATATTTTATTATACCACTGTGAGATACACAATTACAAAGATGTTCATGTTTGGGTTTTAGTCATACAGTGTTCCAGCACCCATCCCTCCACCAGTGTCCATTTCCCACCACCAATGTCCCCGATTCCCCCTCCCGCCCCAGCCTGCCTCTATGGTAGGTTCTTTATCTCTTTTCTCTTTCTCTTTCTCTTTCTTTCTCTCTTCCTTTTCTTACACATTGTGGATTGCAATAGATACATTTAAAGGTTACCATGTGTATCTTTTTACCATATTAAATGCTCAGTTCTAGGCTAGTATTATCACTTTCGACAATTATTAGTACATTGTTCCCTGTTCCCTTCTCTGTCTTACCTAACTCCTGACTCCCACACATTTGTGGTAGATTCCACCTTTGACAAGACCTCTTGATCCATGTTTTGACTGACCTAGGATATTGGTATCATACTATATATATATTATATATGTATATATACTTATATAATGAAATAAATGCAGTCATTCTATATCTGTCTTTTTACTTCTGGCTAGTTTCACTCAACATGATTCTCTCCATGTCCATACATTTATAAGCAAATTTCATAACTTCCTTTTTTTCCTAACAGCTGCATAGTATTCCATTGTGTGGATGTACCAAAGTTTCTTTATCCAGTCATCAGTTCTTGGGCACTCTGGTTGCTCCCATTTGACCCAGCCATGACACTCCAGGGCAAGCCAAAAACACACAACAGAAACACTATCTGCACTTTTATTTTCATAGCAGCACTATTCACAATAGTCACTGTTAACTTTTATATTATCACAAATCAGCCAACACTGAAGAAGTGCTTCTAAGAGAGGGAAAGGTTTAGGCTCTTGTGAACCTTTGGTTAACAGTAGTTTCATCAACTGAACAATACATTATTTTACATGGGTTTCTGTTTAAAGACATCTTTTAAATATATAATGTTTATTCACTGACATTGAACACACAATACTATAACTTATGCTTGAATGAATGCTCTGCAATGCAATGTATCCATTTTCTATGGAAAAGTACTTTCATATTCCTAGGAATACCAGACAACACTTATCAAGGAGGTTATACTTATACTAGGAGGTTAATTTAAGCATCAAAAGCCCCAACAGAAAAATGTTAGAGTAAAAGGTGAAATACTGAACATACTACCAAAGGTGCTTGTATTTAGTAGGAGACCTGGAATAAGAAGGCAGGATTTGATCTCAGTTGAAATGTGCACATTCAACAACTCAAATATTTTGCTGCTCTCCTGTTTGTGAATGATGGCAAAAGCACAAGAGTATTGATTGGGAAACAAAAATGAATTTTTATTTAAAGAAATGAATTTTACCAAAGGAAGCAAAATCAAAAAATTGGAATCCGTGTATGAGACTCATGTACAAGTGTATACGGATGAAGAGCAAATGGTGACCCAAGTCCCTCTTGAGTACCTCCCAGAACATACAGAGCATATTCATCCTGCCCTTGGTGAGATGTGCTTTTAAAAAGCTCACCAAATTATGCTCCATCATATCTCCAAGACCTTTAACATTTCTTTCAAATGACTCTCATTTGTATGCTGCAAGACATGTACCGTGTCTCCCTTGGGACACAATGGTAGGTTAAACAGGTTAAATTACTGTAGCTATTCCCAGAAGGTAATACCTTTTATTTTTAAAGCTTGCATACGTATTTTAAATATATATATTTAAAAGTGTAATTTAATTTTTTATTGCTTCCCTCCTCCCTATTCCCTTCATTGTTACTGTGATGACTGGGTTAAATGTACCCCTGGCTGCTGTGCTTTCACTCAGGTGGCAGTGCTTGCTCATCCAGCTTTGGGGTGTACCCAGGTTTGTGCTTCTTCAATGGAGATGCCTGCCCACATACACTAATGCCTCAGTTGGCCTCACTCTGAAATGTTCCAGCATTTCAGATTCTTTTTAGACTATGAGGCCCATGACCAAAACTGTTTTAGTGCCAGTTAATATGGCTCCAGAAAAAAGTAACAATTTCATCTCTTAAATGCCACTTTTGCTCAATATTTTGTTTATTTACTTATTTTTTTTTTTAGGGGAGCACATCTGACTGTGTTCACGGCTTATTCCTGCCCTGCTCTCAGGGATCACCGGTAAGATGGCTCTCATACTAAATACAAGCACCTTTGGTAGTCTATTCAGTAGCACAACTTTCACTATCCCTGGTAGGATTCAGGGAACTATATGGGATACCAGGGATCAAATGCAGGTGGCTGTGGGTAAGGTAAGCACCCTACTTACTGTACTATCTCTCTGACCCCCAAGTAAATATTTTAAAATTTATGTGTCAGACCTTTGATGCTGAATACATTTGCCAGGAATTTTTTGACAAATTCAACTACCTGAAATTTTATGATTAGCCCTTGCCAGGGAGCTGTGTACAGAAATGATATAAGCCATGTCCACACGTGATTCTCAGGGACATCTGTGGGGCTCTCTGGATTCTTTGGAAGTCCTTTTCCCCATATGACAGAGCTACAAGGTCTTGAGTCACCACATGGTGCCCAACTATACAAAAGAGTCATTTAATTGCCGATTAGTTTTCACATGGCCATAACATAGAATTTTATTATTTAAACTGGATATGATATTTTTTGCAGCACACAATTTAATTACTGTGTTAAATATGATCTATAAGAGTTTTATTTTATATATGGTAATCTTGTGTTCTCTGTAAATTAAAAATCCATTGTTCATATACATTCTGCTTTCTTTGTGGATGTTCTCTATCTATATCTATATAAATATAGATATAGATATACAAAAAATATAGATATAGATATACATATTATATATAAATATTATACTATTATAAACTTTCTGCATTTTTGAATACAAATTCAGTTATATTTTTTTCATATTAGGTTTTATTTTTTAAAATATGGCTAAATCTATTCCCATTTCTCAAGAACTTCTTGGATTGTGATTCTGTCTAGCAACCATATTTTTTAAATTTTGGGTCATCCACAGATCTATAAGCTACTCACTGATAAAAACAATATTATCTAATACCCTGTGTCTTGGTATTCAGAAACAGAAGATAAAAATCTTCTTCTTATCCTAATTACATATTATTTCCCCATATGAATTACTAGTTGATTCTAGTGTTAGCTTTCTTTTTTTTTTTTTTTTTTTGGGTCACACCCAGCAATGCTCAGGGGTTTCTCCTGGATCTGCACTCAGGAATTACATATGGGATGCCGGGATCGAACCTGGGCTGGCATGGGCGGCCATGTGCAAGGCAAACGCCCTACCCGCTGGGCTATGGCTCCGGTCCCTAGTGTTAGTTTTTCAATGCTGTTCTATTCCTCTTTTTGGTGTCTTCTGTCCTTCAAAATAACATTTTTTTTCCCTGAATTTTCCCTCCAGTTTTAAGCTTACTTTTCAATATTTCCAAACATTATTACCTGAAATTTCTCTGTGAAAACATGCTTGTTAATAGGTAAGGCTATGTCATTCTGGAATCTGGCACTAGTGCCTAAGGATGAAACACCTACCTTTTGCCAACATCTGTAAAGAAAAGTATCTTTTAGTTATTTCTCATCCCTCTTCCAAAATTTAGTTTAACCAGAAAATGGCTTGTAAAAGCAGCGACTTTATGCATGGCAATGGTCCCAGTAATGTTACAGTTTTAAATAGCTCAGAAGTTATGTTTTATATTCTCTATCTCCTTCATGCAGTAAATACTAGTTTGTCTTTTTTATTTAATTATTAGAAAAATAGTTTCTTCATGCCCATTCCCTCCACACCCACCCCATACTCTGCTTAAAGCTTATGCTTGTGAAATTTCTTTTTAAGACCTTTCCTCAAGCAATTCTAGACCTTGAGAATCCCCTGTGATGTCTATTTCCAGTGGTACCCTCAAATTTGCAATGTCTGGGGTTTATATTCTACATCCTTCTGCTCATCAAAACTCTCTTCTTAGGGAAAAATAATACAAAAGAAAATACAAAACCAAACAGCTCTTTAAACTCATTGTCCAATCCTGCTACTGAAACTCAATTTTCTTTAAAATGGAATCATGTTTTATATTCAAGTAATAAAGTCTTAAATCTTGTTTGTTTAAAAAGAATTTTGGAATGGGTTAGGCCATACCCAGAGAAGGGTTTACTCCTGACACTGAGTTCAGTGATCCCATCTAGTGGGCCTCAAGGGACCATATTTGGTGCCAGGTATAGAAATTGGATCCAGATTAACGTGTGCATAGGAAGTGCTCTACTCACTGTCATATCTCTCCAACCCCATGCTCTCAATCTTAGACCTAAGTTAAAAAGCTCTATAGGAGCCAGAGTGATAGTCCAGCAGGTAGGGCATTTGCCTTGCACGCAGTTGGCCTGGATTCAATCTCTGGCATTCCATATGCCCCTGAGTACCACCAGGAGTAATTCCTGAGTGTAGAGCCAGGAGTGGGTAACCCCTGACCATGTGACTTAAACAGAAAAAAAAGGCTCTAAATCATTCACCATGAACAAGCATCTCTGCAGATAAACAGCTTGTGCGACTATGTACTTTGCTAGTATAAAAGCCCAGTGCTTGAGCTTGTGTGACAGTTCTAATATTACCAGCTCTGTTTTGCCTTTGAATCCACTTCCTTTTCCATTTAATCTATTTAAGGCCCTCCTCTACGTGCTTATTTGTAGCACTGTCTACTGCACCAAGTCAGTCATTTGCTTGTGTTTGCTATCCTGTGTGTTGTTTTACTACCTTTATGATTTTATTCTTGAGTATTCTTAATTGTCTCTCAGTCACCTAATGGAGCCTTTTATTTCCACTTGCTAAGAGAGCTATACATTTTTCCTTATTTTCATTTATTAAAATGATGTTTACCTCTCAAAACCAACATGAATATTATTTTCTCTCTGAAGGTATTCTTTCACTTTGTTAAATACTGATTTCTCTCTCTTTTGAATTACTATTCATTTTGGTCAGAACTATTTAAATCAGCATATAAATATTCTCTAATTTTTTATAACATTTTTATCTAACTTGTGATCTAGGAAACCTTTAATATTTATATGATATTTGCATTAGATAAATATTTATAGATTTGTAGTTCATTCTTCCATGTTTATTATAAGATGACCCAAGTTGATGACTCCTTGAGTATTTTCCTTTGATTCTTTTAAGAACGGATTTATTTTTCTCCACCTGTGAGGTAAAATATTGCCCGTCAAACTCACAATGTTTGTGTAAATTCCACAGATGTTACTACAAATGCTTGGTTTTACAATTAAAGTTTGCAATTCAGCTCTAAATGACAGGGTAAGATCTAAGGAAGTTTGATAATGAAGGCATTTAAAATAAAATGTAAATGAATGTATGAATATGCCTCAGACTGAGTCACACAACCTTTCCAAAATGAATTGCAAAAATAAGGATTAAAATCATTTTTCAGGCTCTTACTGTTAAATTATAGTGAAGAGAAAGCATTTAGATGGGGGTTATAGACATCACATTGTTAATTATAGTGGTTGCTTTTGCATTTGTTCCAGTGCATTGTAATTAATGAAGAGCTACAGTTCTGTGCTTTGTCTTGTAAAACATACGCTGTTTTCATTGATATCAATATAGCTACGATATTCTTCACTTATTTCCCAAGAATGACCCTTTTTAACACAGGGAGCCTATTGTTGAGGCGGCAACATGAAAATCACAGCAAGATTTGAGCTTCAATAGATTAGAGAGCAATTGACTCTATTCAAGCATTCCCTTGCCATGTCTTGATATCCCACAAATACAGACTTTAATGACATATTGGACATTGTTTAGATCAACTCAGTAATGATAGTATAATCATGCCTTTTAAAAAATTTTCAAGCCCTAAGAATAATTTTAGGGTATAAGTGAAGAAAAAGTTAGCCATGGAGAATTTAGAATGTACATTTTTGGTTCTGAATCTTGGTTCAGCCTGTGATTATATTGCTTGCTATTTTGAATTGGAAGGCATTGGTAACTTTTGGGATTTAGGTAACTAAAATTCCCCCAAAATCAAATGATATCAATGTTTTGTAAATGGTATGAGCAGCCAACTCAAAAGGAGGAGAGGGTAAACTGTTAGAATTCTTGCATAAATGTAGTATTAATGATAGAGGAAATAATTTCCGTCTTTTTCCATGTCTGGCCCCATTTATTAAGACTCTTCTATAAAGGCCACTAGCTCTAAAAAGGAAAGGCAAATGGATTAGACTTGGCATGTATCCCAGCAGAAACCCAACAGCTACCTCCCTACAGCCTTCACGAACATTTGAGCGCTTTGAGCGGCTGTTATTTTAAAATAATTGCTGTGCACACAAGAGCAAATGTACAAATTGTGTCGTTTGATCCTTCCTCCCTGCTCTGCAGGGACCAATAGGGCCCCTATGGAGATGTGGATGGCAGAAAATTCCTTCTTTAATTCCCTTCTAGCTTTCCAGTTGGAGTTGGGCCTGCAGCCTAGTAGGTGTTGGGTAGCACCGACAGATTGCCAGCATCTTCTGTGAAGTCCCTTATTTAGTTGTGACTCTCTCTCTACCTGTCCAGAGTGACCCCTGGTTGGTGTTTGTGCCTCTGAGAATTCTCCAGCATGCAAATGATGGGTAGGAGAGGACAGCAAAATGGGCAACTCCTTTAGAATTGAGCAGCTATGCCTTAGAAAACAGTGACAATCACACCCTCTGACCCACGAATTCTGAATTGTTAAGAGCCCCTTTTCCTTTATGGGTATGAAAAAGTCTGATTTTGCTATTTTGAAAGGGAGGTTTAGAAGTTTCTTGTAAGTGCCACTTACATTTTTTTTCAAAGAAGCACTTCCCTGTTTATAGAGGAAAACACTCCCAACAATAATATGAAGAAAATCTCTTATGCCTGGAAAAGGCCAATTGACTTTACATTGTCTTATCAAAATTTGAACTGATATCATAGGACTCCAGCAGATTTATCCACTACAGATCTTTTACTTTAATTTATTGGTTACTTCACAGAATTGCCAACTGCATTGCAGTCCCATGTGTAGTGGGAAAAGCACTATCATATAACTCTTGAGCAGATGTGCTACAAGAGTCTTTTCATTTCCTTTCTTAAATCCAAAGAATAATGACACTGCAATATCATGTGGTGAAAAGAGCAATAATTTGATAAACATTGTCTTTCCATTAGATTAGAGCAATTAATCTGATTCTAATTTGGCTGAAACATTATCATACAGGAGTCCCCAGAGCCCTGTGAATAATCTCTAAACACATTGGCACACTCAGTAGACAAACATTAGCTCCACTCACACTGTTCTTCCATATGGTCTCCTCCCATGGTGATGTAGGGCACCCTGCTGTTTCAATCAAATAAATGTCAATTATCTGAGATAGATTTTTAGTTCTCAAGCCCAGGCTTGCGGTGCAGCCAGAGTGACTGGGTAGAACGGCCTGCACCTCTTTCCTGCACATGTTGCTTACACTTTATAAGAAATTCACACCTTGCCACATCACTGGGTATTCTAGGAACTCCATAAATTAAGTGGTTGGTTGCAGAGACTGTGTGTATGTGTGTGTGTGTGTGTGTGTGTGTGTGTGTGTGTGTGAGAGAGAGAGAGAGAGAGAGAGAGGTAAAGCAGGAGAGGAGAGGGAGAGAAAGATTCTTTAGCTTTAGCTTTGCTTATTTAGTGGGCTTATTTATTTCACTTTTGGTTTATATTTTGATTCCCAAGAAGTGTTCAGAAGATCTGATATCTTGGCCAACATGGCCAGTGTTTCAAATGCTTGGGTCCAAGAATATGTTAGTACTCAGGCTCTGAGGTACTTGGGGGTCTCTAGGGTTGTATGTTGTGATGGTCAGGGGAAGAGATCTTGTTGGATCTCGGACCAAGGTGGCCATATGCAAGACATATGCTTTAATTCCTGTAGTATCTCTTTAGTCCCCAATGATTAATTATATTTAAATTAATTAACAGGGACCACTCTTTTAAAAATATTAAATTTTTAAAAACTGATTGAAATTCTGTGGTTTACATTACAATAACGGTTTCTCATGCACATGATTTCAACAGCACACCTATCAGCAGTGTGGCCACCTGCCTCCCTAAAGCACCCCACACTCCTTCCCTCTCAGCAGTCTCCCAATTTAGTTGTGTGCATCAGTTCTCATGTTAAGTAGCCTTTGAACTTTGGCTGCTACCTTGCCATGTATCTTTAAGTCCCACACATGAGAAAAATCATTGTGTGTCTATCGCTTTCCAAGAAGGGACGGCTCTTTTGAGGGGAGGCTCTTCTGAGTCATATGTAGCAGTTCAGAAGGGCTACTCATGGCTCTATGCTCAGAACTTGGTCCAGGTGGTGTTTGAGAGGTCATGTGGTGCTGGAGATTGAACTTGGGTCTGCCTCACGCAACACAAGCACCTCAACCACTAAAATGTCTCTATGGTCTTTGCCCTCCATGGTCTGAAATAGTGACCCTATGTTCATGTTTGCCTTTGAAGCAGCTTTCTCTGTCCCTGACAGAAAACAAAACAAAAAAAGGCCATAGAGATTTCAGAAACAAATACTTATTATATCTGATTGCTTTCTTTTACATCACTTTTCCTAGGTATTTCTGTTCTGAGTATGGTGGGTTTTCAAGGTGAGACCTGCAGAATTTTCCTACCAAACTTGTGGACATATCTGACCAGATAAATCTCAGTTATGAACTCCAGAAGGCAAAAGAGGGAAGGAAGAAGGGATCATGCCTTCTCTGTCTGGCAGAGCCCCTGTGAAGGCACATCTGTAGCTAAAGATTCTAGTCTTTAAGAACGAGGGCTCTGGATGTGAAGTTAACATTGCCAAACCATGCAAAAGTAGGTGAGAGAAAGCATATGACATGCTGAGAAGACTGTCAGTTCTGCATTTTCTATAGACCTTCTATCTCTTGGGTGTCAACTATCAGGCGTTGGCTTCATTATCAGACAGGCTACTGTCTCAAAAGCTCACAAATTTGCCCAGAGACCTGAGGGCCTCAGATGACTGTATGTCTAGACTAAAAGCACTAGGTCACCTCCTTGCTGCTGCTCCAGTGACAGGCTGGCACAAAGAGAAAGGCAATCCATGGGGATCTGGACTAATTCACTGTGGCAATCCAGCAAACGTTGTCAGAAAGGATTTCAGTCTCCATGTTGGCAGTGATCCCAAAACAAGGAGAAAGGCCTCGAAACACTTAGGGTGAAAAAAAGCCTGAGTAGCATCAGACTCCTCCTGCTTCTGAAATAGTTTAATCAGAGACTGTCAGTCATTAACATCAAATGTCAAGTCCCAGGTCACCCACTGTATTTAGAGGGCAGGAAGTTCCTTACTCCAGAGGTGGGCTTTGCACACCTGTTCTGCAAGGTAGGGGCGGCATGGAGGATGGATATTCCAGCAACAGCTGGAGAGAACAGTATGCCAAGCTGACATGTGGAGGAGGTTTCTGAAGAGAAGCCTGAGATGAAACAGACGTAGTTAGAGGAATAGTTAAAAAATATAGACTCTGGAGGAAGGTGGCTCAGGTCCAGAGCCTGAGGTTGTGTATGATCACGAGCAAGTTACTTAGCCCACAGAATCATAGTTCCTCATGCCCAAAATGGAGACATTATGGCACAGCCCATGTGGCTTTTGGGACTAAATACAGTAACAAATGTGAAGCATTTAGCCTAGTGCTGGTCCACTGTATGTGCCCAATAAACACTACTGCTTTTCTAAGAGAGTGAAGGGTTAGAAAACTTGGATTTGAATGGTACAGTTCCCCACTTATCAGTTTTGTGTCTTTGAACTGTTCACTCGATCAGTCTAAGTCTTAGAGTCCTAAGGTCTCACTGATGCTACATGATTATTTGGAGGCACGAGTGAAGAGCTGTAGTCTTGTAATAAAAGGCTAACCAAAGTGCCTGCAATAACCATGGCAGAAGTAACTATTAGTCTTTGTGTGTAAAATTCCATTTTTGGTGCTATAAGATAAAATGCTGAATTAAATAGTGAATTAAATGGAGAATCACTGTCTTCCCTTTCATCATCGATTTGCTCGAGCGGGCCCCAGTCACATCTCCATATGTCCTGTCTCATGCTAGTAGAGCCCAAGGGCATCTGCTTGCTCCAGGAACATAAAGAGCCTCAATCCATTCCGGAATGAGGTCTATAATTGTTACTGGTTTTTGGCATATCAAATATAACACAGGTAGCTTGCCAGGCTCTGCCGTGCAGGTAGCATACTCTTGTAGTCATCTCTAAGTCCAGCATTTATTGATGAACCATGGGTCCACAAGCGGCCACGTGAGCTGGGCTGTGATAGGCTGGTCTTCTGGGTGGAGTTCTGATGAGAGAGAAGTCCGGATGTGGAAAATGGAGGCCCTCATGGAGTGGGGGTCGTCTGGCTTGTTGCAAGGCTCTGCTGGGGTGGCGGGCCAGGGCTAGAACCCGCCATCTCTCCTGGGTGCCTCGTGAGTGGCTGGGCACAGGTAGAGCAAGTAGCAGCTCTGCCCCCATGTCTGTGAGTCTCTGGACCGGCATACCTGAGCGGATTTAAAAAAAGACTGCTCAGGGTGGAACTTCGATGAGCCGGGCTGTGATAGGCAAATGGAGAAAGTACTCTGAATTTGTACAAGATTTCTGGGGTTGTCATAACATTGTACTCTACTCCGAGTCCGGCCAGCATGGTCTCTCCCGCTCATGAGAGCAAACCCTCTTCAGACCCACAGCTGCATTGCTTGGCTGGCCCCATGTGGAAGCAACCCATGGAGCTGACCTCTTGGTAAGGGGCTCGGCCATTCCCTGGCCTAGTCCAACATTGCTCTAAGGGTTTGCTCTCATAAGCGGGGGAGAGACCATGCTGGCCGGACTGGGAGTGGAGTTTTGGGCCCTGCCCTTTTCTCCGCCTCCATGCCAGTTGCCCGCGGAAGAGAGAGACCCACCCATGCCAGACTCAGCTGATTTGCAACCCCGGAAGAGATCCAGACCCATCCACTTCAGACCCACAGCTGTGCTGCTCGGCCGGCCCCTGTGGAAGCAACCCATGGAGCTGACCTCCCGGTAAGGGGCTCGGCCATCCCTGGCTGAGTCCAACATTGCACCTCAAAGACAGAAGAGCAGAAATACTGGAAGATGCAGCAGAAGCCGGGAAAAGCATTTGCACCGCCCACCTGTCCTTTGCCAACTATAAGACCAAGACGACTGGCCTCTGACGCCCTGATGGACCTATCACATCTTCCAGAAAGGCAATGGAGAAGATTATCCATGACTTCTGCTCAGATCTCTTTGATAGGCCATGTCCACCTTCCCACATACCAAATTCCACAGGATGGATGTCATTCCCAATGTTCTCCCTTCTGAAATCCGACATGCTATTTTGTCGGTAAAGAAGGGAACAGCACTCAGGCCCAGATAATGTCAGACCCAAACACCTGAAGAATCTGCCATCAGTACTCATCAATACACTAGCTCAGCTCTTCACCCGCTACCTGTCTGAATGCAAGGTGCCCTCCCAATGGAAAACCAGCAGGACAGTTCTACTGTTCAAGAAGGGAGACATTCACGACATCGGCAGCTATCGCCCCATCTGCCTGTTGTCCGTCATCTACAAGCTGTTAACACGAGTCATCCTGAACAGGATTGGCAGAACACTAGATGAAGGACAACCATGCGAGCTAAGCTGGATTCGGAAAGGATTCAGCACAATTGACCATATCCACACGGTAACCAAGCTCATTGAGGTTTGTAGGGAGTTCAAGATGCCGCTCTATCTCACATTCATTGATTTAAAGAAAGCCTTTGATTCTGTGGAGACTGAAGCAGTCATCGAAGCCCTAGCCAAACAGGATGTTCAAACCCAATACATCAAGATCCTTTGTGAGCTGTATTACGGATTCACCACCAGGATCTCACCATTCTACAAGGAAGTGTTCATTGATGTCAAAAGAGGGATTCGGCAGGGTGATACCATTTCACCAAAACTCTTCAGCGCCACCCTCGAGAACATCATGCGACAATTAGAATGGGAAGGAATGGGAGTGAAGATAGATGGTCGGCAACTACACCACCTCCGCTTCGCTGATGACATCATTCTAATAACACCAAACATTAGCCAAATGGCACAAAAGCTGTCTGATTTTGACCGAGAATGTGGAAAGATAGGTCTACAGCTGAATCTAAAGGAAAACTATGTTCATGAAAAATGACTAGTTCCAGTGGCCCCATTCAATCTCAATGGAACAGACACCTCTGAATGCAGCAGTTATTTGTACCTAGGTCGAGAAGTCAACATGATGAACGACCTAAAACCTGAGCTGCACAGGAGGAAGAGAGCGGCATGGAATGCCTTTCAAAGGCATCGAAGAAATAGCTAAAAAGGACAAAAGAACCTCCGGCTCCAGGCACATCTCTTCGACTCCACCATTCTCCCTGCATTAACATACACCTCAGAGACCTGGGCCCTACGAAAGCAGGATGAGAATGCTATTCGGGTCTCCCAGAGAGGAATCGAAAGTGCTATGCTTGGAATATCACGCCTCACTCAAGTGAGAGAAGGAATCTGTAGTTCCGCCTTCCGTCGCTATTCCAGAATCAGGGGCGCTGTCTCGTTTGCCAAGGCATCAAAAATCAGATGGGCTGGACATGTAATGCGATTTGGAGATGACCGCTGGACTAGAGCCGTTACTGACTGGATCCCACGGGATGTCAAAAGACCACGTGGCCACCCACCTACAAGATGGTCAGACTTCTTGGTCAAGACCCTGAAGGAACGGTTTGAGGCTCTTCATATTCCTGAATCAACCAGATGCCATTGGGCTACATTGGCATGTAATAGGGTCCAATGGAAATGTTACTGGCTCCCGCTCAAGCAAATTGATGAATAACAGGATTCAAGTGATCAAGTGATCAAGTTTTAGGTGTACAACATAGTGATTTGATATATGTTGTAAAAATATGATGACTCAAATTACATTTAACATTCATCACTTCACATATGCACTTTTTTTAGGGAAACTCTTAATTTCTACTGTATTGACAATTTTCAGGTAGAGAATATAGTATGGTTGTCTAGTTACTACACTTACATTATGTCCTTGAAGCTATTTTTAATAAAAAACTGTGGTTTCTACCCTTTGACCCATTCTTCCCATTCCCATCTGGTAGTTGTGTTCATTGACTTTTTAGAGTCTTCACTATCTTATTTCTCTCTGTGTCCAGAAATTTCTTTTTTATGAGACATCAATCATATTGGATTAAGGATGACCTTAGTTGTCTTTTTTTAATTAAATTATCTCTTTAAAGACACTACATCCAAATAAAGTCAAATTTAGAGATGCTGTGGGTTAGGGTTTTAGTATATTAACTTTGGGAGGGACATAACATTCTATAATAGTGATTATGGTTTCTTGATGATACTCTCAGTTCTATCTTATTTGGGCAAAAAAAGATAAAATAAAGAAGACTATCATGTTTGCTATCACGTACCCAGCATTAATTTAGCTGAGTGACCTTGAGAAAATACTTTTTAAAAAAGTCTCAGCTTCTTTTGTCTCTAATAATCACTCTAGCATTGATATATTATGATTATTTTATAATATATATCAATCTGCCCCTCAACTCATCTTCCATACAGCTTCTCATCCATCATATCCATCCATCCATCTATTTATCCATCCATCTTTTCATCCGATCAACAAACATTTATTGAGTACCTATTATGTTTCCAGTACCAAGGCAATTTCTGGAAACACAGTGATGGATGAGACCCATTCTCTTTCCTCAAGGCATTTTCTAGTCTAAGGGTTGAGACAGACAAGCACAAAATACACAGACTCAATGACAATCCTTAAAGTATTTGAGGAAGGGCTAATATTTTCTACTTTTTCTTTCCTGGAATCTTGTTTCTCGATTAAATATACTCTAGTTTTAAAAACAACTCATACAACAGTTTCAAAATTCTTCCTTTGGGTTAATGTTCTGTGGTATTTTTTTTTTTAAAAAACCAATTATGAAACAAATAACTATGTGAAGATACTTTATTGACTCTTGATTAAAAACAGATAACCATCAGGCTTTACATGTGATGGGGACCTCACAGGAATATAATCTGGAGAAGAAGATGCAATGTAGCCAATGTAATCACATCTCAGATTTTTCTTCCATTTTCTCCAGTTACTTCACCATGTTTTCTAAACTCTTATTTATTGTAGAGTTAACATTCTAGTTAACATTCTAGTTAACATTCTGGGCCAAGTTAACATTCTAGTCAAATACAAAAGTCATAACATTGACACAAAGTTCACACCATACTTAAATGCCACTCCCCAACCCCCAATTATTAAGCATATGCCATGACCTATGTGACCTTTATATGCTTTAATCATTTAATCAGCTTTATGAAATATTCCTCATTTAATAATTGGGATACTAGGTCTTAAAGGTTATATGACTTCCTCAAGGTCATGCTCCTGATAGGAGGAGCCAGAAATTCTCTCCAGGTCTCTTTGATTTTAAATATGCAATGAACCTTACTGCTAAAGAGCCTCTCTAACTGTCCTCTGTTCAATGACAGGTCAAGAAAATGCCTGGTGGGTTTTCTGTTGGGCTGCTTATATATTAGAATTTCCATGCACGAGTGCGGTTGGCAGTCTAGTTAGTTCAGGCCTCATGGGAAATGCACTTCGACAGAGATTTTATGGTCCAGAGTTCAGGCCTCAGCTTTTTCCTTTAGAGATCTCACTTTTATTATTTTGCCAGGGTGTTCAGACTTTGCAGGATGGAATCTCTCTAACAAAATACAAAAGAGAATGATTTATAAGCCATAGTGCCCATTCACCATGGGAAATAGAACCGATTTTTTAAATCAGGAACATTTTTTTTCCCACAAGGTGCTCCCTTTCTCTGAGGTCACTCAGAAGGATAAATAATAATTCAGAAGGTTGCTTGGTGAGCATAGGATTTAGAGCAAAGAGATTAGGTTTTGCCCAAGGGAAGTCTCCTCAGGCTAATATAACTTGGAGTTAATCCTCTTTTGCCCTAGGTTATTTCTGCCTAAATTACTGGAATCCATCTTCTAGAATCATAGCATAATTTTCCTTAGCCACTGCCAGACAGAGACACAGTGACAATCCAATCTCCCAATTCTCTTTTAGGTATTATTTTCTTTTGGAAATATCTATCATTAAAGTCATCCCCTGTGATATTCTTCATGCTCTAACATTCTAAATTATTGTATGTGCTAGTTTACAGTAAAGATCATCTATTCCTTAAAAACGTTTGGTTTGGACCTTATTTTGGATATGGGGTTTAAATCATCTATTTTACAGCTGGCAGAAGGTCTTTGAGCTTTGATCTCAACTGGAAGAATGAGTAATAATTAGTCTAAAGAATCACTGTAAAACCTTACTCTCAAGTCAGTGCCTATATCTTCTTTGGGATAGTAGACCTAAGCTGTCATCCTGTTTTCTTGGCTACTAGACTTGGTCTAAGAATTTGTGTATATTCCAATTTGAGGAAATGGGGCATAAAAGGAGATTTGGGGTAAGGACATCTTTGGAAATAAAAGTACCTGATTTTAAGAGAGAGTCATGAAAAAATATGGGTTGGAGGCAGAACAGTTGAGTCCATTTTCTGTCAATATTAGGTAACTGTCACCTAATATTGACAGAAATATTATTGAATATCAAACCTCACTCATGTGAAAGAAGGAATCTGGAGTTCTGACCTCCGTCACTATTCCATACTCAGGGACGCTGTCTCGTTTGCCAATGCGTCAAAAATCAGATGGGTTGGATATATAATGCGATTTGGAGACAACTGCTGGACTAGAGTCGTTACTGACTGGATCCCACAGATTTCAAAAGATCACGTGGCCACCCACCTACAAGATGGTCAGATTTCTTCGTCAAGACCCTGAGTGAATGGTTTGAGACTCTTCATATTCCTGACTGGAAGCAACCAGATGCCATTGGGCTGCATTGGCACGTGATAGGGTCAAATGGAAATGTTACTGGCACCCACTGGAGCAAATCGATGAATAATGGAATTTAAGTGATCAAGTTATCAAGTGATTAGGTAACTGTGCCCCTGACAGAGGGAAGAACCTATTCCTAAAGTAATTCAGAAAAATGAGTCTAGTCCAACCTGCATCTAAACTTACATTTTCCTAAGCAAATAAATTTTCTTAGGAACCAGAGACTCTCAGACATGGGGCAGAGCTGCTCCTTGCTCTATCATAGCCCGGATCATCGACACCCACCCTGCAGTAGTTTCTTTTCAATCTGGCCCAGGTATGCTGAACCAGAGACTCTCAGACATGGGGCAAAGCTGCTCCTTGCTCTCCCTGTGTCCAGCTGCTCGTGAGGCGCCCGGGAGGCATGGCGGGTTCTAGCCCTGGCCTGCCACCCCAGCAGAGCCTCACAACAAGCCAGACCACCCTCCCCTACTCCATGGGGCCCACCATTTTCCACATCCCGACTTCCCTCTCATCACAACTCCACCCAGCAGACCAGACTATCACAGTCCAGCTAGCATGGCTGCTGAGCGGCTGCAGTTCATCTATAAATGCTTTATTTAGAGGTGACTACAACAGTATGCCACCCGTACGGCAAGCCTGGTAAGCTGCTCGTGTAGTATTTGATATGCCAAATACCAGCAACATTTATATTAGGTCATTCCCGTGACCAAATATAATGGTTTGAGGCTCTCTATGTTCCTAGAGCAAGCGGATGCCTTTGGGTTCTACTAGCATGAGACAGGACATATGGAGATATTACTGGTGCCCGCTCTAGCAAATAGATGATTAACGGGAAGATAGTGATAGTGATAGTGAAGCAAATAAATTGCCTCTTTGTGGGAGCTAGTTTGGTATAGGGTTTCAGATACATGCAGCTAGAAGTTTACTAAGTGAATAAGCCTATTTCTCAAGCCTTTTTAATATTTATAAACTTTCAGGTTACTACCCTACCCATTACCTGTGAAATTTTGATAATATATATTCAGAGAGAGATATTAGAAAGTCATTAGATTATGAACTTCAATTTCCTTCTATGCTATTATTATAGTTATTAATACAGTAATAGTTTGCAGATATACAGGCATAGTCATTTTTTGAGCACAGGGCATGAGCTTTTCTGCAACTATATACCCATATATCCCTCAAATCCTTGTTTTTTAACTTTCAGTTTACCAGCTCCGAAAGTTTCCCAAGATCTCACCCTAACACTAAGAACTAATTTTTTTCGGGGGTGGGGGAGAGGAGCACACCTGGCTGTGCACAGAACTCGCTCCCACCTGGCAGTCTCATGGGTGCTGAGGATCAAAACCAGGACAGCTGTGTGCAAGGCAAGTATCCTATCCACTATAGTAACTCTCTGGCCCAGAGAATGCCTTTCTTTAGCATTCATCCCATAGACAATATCAGAAGACTTTGCAGCCTATTCAAAATGCAACAAGAATTGTATGTACTGTTAAGAATGTTCCTAAAAACTTAAGATTATGCCAGACTGTAAATCAATGTACTCTTTTCATTATAGAAACAATAAAATAGGCTGCTGAACTACACAATGTATTTTATGACCTAATTAACTTTTGGTTGGAAGTCCTTTACTTATTATGGATCAGTAACACTCAAATAGTGTGACAGCTGGTCTGTGAACCTCACTTTGTTTATTTTACATTTTATATATTTTTAAATTGAAATAACATTATATTATAACATGAGTTTCAGTCAGCATTATTGAAAATCAACTTGAGTATATAATTAAGTTTACCACTGAAAGTTCTATTCTTTCAATATATATTTGTCTTATTTGTATTTATTTATTCACACACCATTAATTTCTACTTCCCTTAGTCTAGGCCCTAATTGATATTTTGGGGGTGGGGAGTGGACCCACACCTGGCATTGCTCAGAAACTATTCCTAGTTCTGTGTTCAAAGATCATTCCTGGAAGTTCATAGGAAACCTGTTTGTGATATCAGGAATTGAACGGTGGTCTGCCACATGCAAAGTCTTATTCCCTGTATTATTTTTTGGTACCCCCATTCACCCTAATTGGACTTATTGTCCAAAAATTCATTTTAGTTTTGTTTAGTTTATATATTTGTTTAATCTGTTTAGTGACACAAGGGAAATTGAATGTGCTTTCTTTTCTTCATTTGACTTATTTCACTCTGGGTCTTCTGGATAAAATAATCCAAGTGGCAGAATTTCTTCTTTCTCTAAATAGCTAAATAGTATTCCATTTCATGTGTATACCACATCTTTATTCATTAACCATCTTCTTTCTTTCATCAACCAGTAAGCTCTTAGGCTGTTTCCAGTTCTTATATACTGTAGACAATGCTACAGAAACCCCGAGGGTACATACATTAGTGTTTTTAATTTTTTTAAAATACAATGAAGTATATTTACACCTGGATCGTTTGAGTCATCTATTTTCAATTTCTTGAGGGATGTCCTAGTACTTTTCATAAAAGTTACATCAATTTATATTTCCTCAAACTATGACATGGGTCCCTTTCTTTCCTATGCTGTACAACATTTGCTTGTTGTATAGACCTCACTTTGAAGGAAAGTGAATGCCAAGTTAAACAAATCACTCATTTAGTCACTCTACAAACTTTTACTGGGCCATATGTAATTGTAACTTATGAATTATTTTGGAGTAATAGAAGAAATCTCCTCCTTTATTCTTTGTATTAAACTTGACATCATGCCTTTCTTTACATTCTAGTTGCCATTGGATTGACTCAGATTTCCATTATTTTCTACAATGCTGGGAATATAGTATTTCTCTGATACATTTCTCTGCTGCAAACCTTGCCCTATGTAGGCCACAACATGCTGTTAAAATTAATATTTCTCTGCTCAAGGTGCTTCTCTCACTTATGTCAATAAAAGCTATTATAGTGAACTCTGCTGAATATACCACAAATGGATGTTAGTGCCTTGTACTACAAATGTTCTTGGTTAATGAGCCTTCCACCATACTCTCCTGAGATGAATATGTTTTTGCAACTTGTGTAGTTTCCTCTGTGGCCGTTATTTATTCCATTTGTGTTCTAGAGAAAAACTTGACTCATATGATTGACAAAAGATGTGCAAATGATAATTCTATATCCATAGCAAAGAAACTAAGAAAGTGTGTGTTGTTGAATGTACTGATGTATATGCTGTAGTAGTTTAGCCATGTCTTGAGGTGATTCTTCAAATTAGAAAGAGCATCTTGGTCATAGTTGCCACCTGGGAAAGCTAACCAACAATTACATGAATGAGAGTAGAGAGATTCTATAGTGAAAGGATACAGTGAAATTGTATTATTTGATGAAAAGAGGAAGTACAGTGGTCTTTAAGGAATTTGGAGACCTAATCTCTCAGGAAAAGTTGTTTTCATTACTCCTATATGCTAACTACAATTTTTTGGTTTGTTTTGGGGCCTCATCCATTACTGCTTAGGGTTTACTCCTGGCCCTATGTTCAGGGCTTACTCTTGGCAGGGCTTAGCATCACATGGATTGCCAGGGGTAAAGCCCAGGTAGACCATGTACACGATAAGGGTCCTACTCACTGTGCTATCTCTCTGACCCAAAGAGTTAATTACATCTTAACCAATGTTTTTAGGCAAATGCATCCCTGGGCCTAAAGTGACTATTTTTATTGTATATGCCTAATATGAGTTATCTCTCAGTCTTTTAATTTTGAATAACTGAAACTTAATTTTATTATAGTATTATTTTACATGAATTTCACTAAAATGCATCATATCCTTCTCCAATTTATTTCTGGAAATCATTTTTTAAATATTTTATTATACCACCATGAGATATGCAATTACAAAAATGTTCATGTTTGGGTTTTGGTTATACAGTGTTCCAGCAACCCTCCCCCAATCAGTGCCCATTTCCCACCACCAGTGTCCCCAATTCTTTCCCCCTCCACTAGCCTGCCTCTATGCAGGTTATTTATGTCTTTTCTCTCTCGCCTCTCTCTCTCTCTCTCTCTCTCTCTCTCTCTCTCTCTTTCTCTCTCTCTCCCTTCTCTTTCATCCATCACATTGTGGATTGCAATACATACATTTACAGTTTATAATGTATATCTTTTTGCCTGTATTTAATGCTCAGTTCTAGGCTGGTATTATCACTTTCGACAATTATTGGCACACTGTTCCATTCTCTGTCTTATCTAACCTCTGGCTCCCACGCTTGTGGTAGATTCCACCTTTGACAAGACCTCCTGATTCATGTTTTGCCTGACCCTTATTTCTGGAAATTATTAAATAGGTTTAAATTATAAAACCAATTGAAAGCTTTTATGATAACTTTTTGATTCATCATTCCAGATATTAATATTATTGTATTATTTTATACACTATGGGGACATCACTGGGAGGCAGTTAATAGATGAGGAACTGCCTTTATTCGCCGCTATTCCTCTACAAGCCTCACTTTTATACTAGCCTAGAACATTTCAAATAAAAATGAGAAATGAAGAGAGATTGACCTACCAGGTAAACTTAATATATTATAAAGCTACAGTAACCAAAATTGTATTTATGATAAATAGCAACAGAATACTTAGATCAAGAAATTTATTGTACCATTTTAAGTATTAGTATATAATAAGTAGAGAATTTCAGACTAGTTTAAAAAGAACAGATAATTAAACATTACACTGGGAAAATTTTATGAAAATTAAGATAAAATAATTAATGTTAAGTCTCTACTTCATATGATTAATTGGAGATAGATAAAGCAGTACAAGAAAATGTAGTAAAAATGAACCTTTTATCTTAGGTTGGGAAAGTTTAGCATCTAATCTTAGGGTGGGAAAGTTTTGTAGCAAGATACTAAAGATAAAAAATATTCATTTACATAACAGCACAAAATTTAGGAATTTTGAACAGATCCCAAAAATATGAGTTAAACATAATGCCCATTAGAACATATACTGCCTGAACAGAAATTAACTATTCATGTTGTGTGGCAAAGTGGAACCTTTGTGTACTATTGGTAGAAATGTAAATTGCTGCTATAAACACTTTGTTGGTGAGGGATAGTACAGTTGGTAAGGTGCTTGCCTTGCATACCGGCAATGCTGTTTCCATCCCTGGCATCACAGTCCTCTTTGAACCACTAGGAGTAATCCACCGAGCACAGATTCAGGCGTAAGCCCGAGTAGTGCCAGGTGTAGTGCCCCAAAACAGAAATAAAATCTCTATTGTGGTTCCTCAAAATATTAAATAGAATTATATGATCTAGCAATTTTACTTCATGTATACAAATACCCAAATGAATTAAAAGCAAGAACTCAAAAGTATCTGTATAGACTTAACCAAATGTGTAAAGGACCTATACAAAGAGTACTACAAGACACTGCTTCAAGAAATAAAAGCGGACACAAATAAAAGAGGAATTGGAGACACATTCCCTGATCATGGATGGTGAGACTTAACATTGTCAAGATGGTAATACTCCCTAGAGCTTTGTACAGATTCAATGCGGCCCCTATAAAGAACCCAAGACATTCTTCAAATAAATCGACCAAACACTCCGAATTTTGAATGGAATAATAAACCCCCACGGATAGCTAAAGCAATCCTTGGGAAAAAAGAAGACGGGACACATCACCTTTTCCAACCTCAAACTGTACTACAAAGCAGTAGTAGTTAAAACAGCATGGTATTGGAATAAAAACAGACCTGTGGACCTATGGAATAGAGCTGAGTATCCTGACACCCACCTTCAAAGACATGATCAGTTAATCTTTGATAAAGGTGCAAAGAGTCCAAACTGGAGTAAGGAAAGCCTCTTCAACAAGTGTTGCTGGGAAAACTGGACAGCTACGTGTAAAAAATGAATTTGGACCTGTGTCTAACACCTTGCACAAAAATCAGATCAAAATGGATTAAAGATCTCAATATCAGAACCTAAATCCATAAAGTACATCGAAGAAAATATAGGAAAAACCCTCCACGACTTTGAAGCTAAAGACATCTTCAAAGGTGAAACACCATCAACAAAGCAACTAGAAGAAAAGATAAATATATGGGACTACATGAAACTAAAGGAGCTTCTGCACCTCGAAAGAAACAGTGACCAAGATAGAAAGACAGTCCACTGAATGGGAAAGAATATTCACCCAATACCCATCTGATAAGGGGTTAATATCTAGGATATATCAGGCACTGGTACAACTATATAAGAAGAAAACAGCCAACTCCATAAAAAAATGGGGAGAAGAGATGAACAGAAACTTTGAAAAGGAGGAAATTCGAATGGCCAAAAGACATGAAAAATGCTCATCAACACTAATCATAGGAGAAATGCAAATCAAAACAACAATGAGATATCACTTTACACCACAGAGACTGGCCCATATCCAAAAGGGTAAAAACAACAAGTGCTGGAGTGGATGCGGGGAAAAGGGGACTCTCATACACTGTAGGTGGGAATGTCGACTTGTACAGCCTTTCTGGAAAACAATATGGACATTCCTCCAAAGACTAGAAATTGAGCTCCCTTTTTGACCCAGCCATACCAATCCTGGGAATATACCCTGGGAAGCTATCAAAAACACAGCGGAAACAGCATCCGCACTTTTATTTTCATAGCAGCACTATTCACAATAGCCAGAACATGGAAACATCCAGTATGCTTGAGAACTGATGACTGGATAAAGAAACTTTGGTACATCTACACAATGGAATACTATGCAGCTGTTAGTAAAAATGAAGTTATGAAATTTGCCTTCACATGGATGGACATGGAAAGGATCATGTTGAGTGAAATTAGTCAGAAGGAAAGAGATATAGAATGACTGCATTTATTTGCATGACATAAGTACATATATACATATTATGATACCAAAATCCAATGTCAGGTGAAACGTGGATCAGGAGGTCTTATCAAAAGTGGAAATTACCACAAACGTATGGGAGTCAGAGGTTAGGTAAGACAGAGAAGGGATCATGTGCGAATAAATGTCGAAAGGGTAATGCCAACCTAGAACTGAGTATTAAATACAGGCAAAAAATGCACATGATGCCCTCTAAGCATATGTGTTGCAACCACAATATGTAAGAGAAGGAAAAGAGAGAGAGAGGGAGAGAAAAAAGAGATAAAGAACCTGCCATGGAGGCAGGCTATGGGAGTGGGGAGGGAATTGGGGACATTGGTGGTGGGAAATGGGCACTGGTGAAAGGCGTGGTGCTGGAACACTATGTGACCGAAACCTCCAAACATGAACAACGTTGTAATTGTATGTCTCACTGTGATATAATAAAATATTAAATAAAAAATATCTGTACATAATGGCACTATTTAAAATAGGCAAGGGTAGAAGCAATCTCTATTCATTGGCAGAAGTGATATTCATATATGTGTGTATGTGTGTGTATACAGATTGCAGATATATCCATATGGATATGCTATATGGCATATAATATGACATATTTGAATATTCTTTGCCTAAGAAGGAAATTTTAATGTCCTACAAAATACATAAATGTTAAGAACTTTATATTAAAGCAAGTTACAAAAGCACAAAATATAATTTTACTTTTATGATAGAATTGGTGTAGTTCAGCCCATAGACATGGAAAGTAGAATGGTGGTTGATAGGGGTGGGATTAGATGAAGGAAAACCATGCAAGCATCTCTGAATGCAGCAGTTATGTGTACCTAGGTCGAGAAGTCAACATGATGAACGACCTAAAGCCTGAGCTGCGCAGGAGGAAGAGAGCAGCAAGACATGCCTTCAAGAGCATCGAAGAAATAGCTAAAAGGACAAAGAACTTCCGGCTCCAGGCACATCTCTTCGACTCCACCATTCTCCCTGCATTAACATATACCTCAGAGACTTGAGTCCTACAAAAGCAGGATGAGAATGCTGTTCAGGTCTCCCAGAGAGGAATCGAAAGAGCTATGCTTGGAATATCACCCCTCACTGAAGTGAGAGAAGGAATCCGGAGTTCCGACCTCCGTCAATGATCCATAGTCAGGGACACTGTCTTGTTTGCCAAGGCATTGAAAATCAGATGGGCTGGACATGTAATGCGATTTGGAGATGACCGCTATACTAGGGCTATTACGGACTGGATCCCATGGGACGTCAAAAGATCCCGTGATCCCCGGAGCACTGCCAGGAGTGATTCCTGAATGCAGAGCTAGGAGTAACCCCTGAGCATTGCAGGGTGTGACTCAAGAAGCAAAAGAAAATAAAATTAAAAAAAGAAATGAATAAAGAATATAAGGTAGAAGTTTATTATTTCCCATACTCACTCCAAAAATGTAACCATTGCTAGAATTTAGTCTTGTGATGCATGACAGAAAACAAGAGGGTGAGAAAGAGAGAGAAGAGACTATGTGTGCACACATGAGCATGCATGCTTGACATATATGTGCAAAGTACCGAGATTCTCTATTCTATAATTTAAAGTTATTTGAATGATTATGTATAGAGAAAGTGTTTATAGAAAGTGTCAGGAAAATTTACAAATGTAGGCCTTACCTATTCCGTGCAAAACTTCAAAATATATTAACACAGAATTGCATTAAAAGTGTTATTAATGACAGGTGAGACCTGATTATTACCTTAATAAGATCCAAGTATTAAATAAAATGTAATATAATATAATTTATATTCCAGAGTTGAAAATGTTTGTAAATGACAATAGGCATTTTTATATTAAATTAAATTGTTTTAATTTTTCTTATTTAAAAAAAAGATCCTGTGGTCCCCAACCTACAAGATGGTCAGACTTCTTAATCAAGACCCTGAGCGAACGGTTTGAGGCTCTTCATATTCCTGAAGGAAGCAGATGCCATTGAGCTACACTGGCACGTGATAGGGTCAAATGGAAATGTTACTGGTGCCTGCTCGAGCAAATCGATGAACAACGGGATGTCAAGTGATCAAGTGATCAAGGGTAGGATTGTGGGATAGGCAATAGGAAGTTCTTTAATGGTAATGTCAGTTTTATAAGATGAGTTCTGAACATGAAATGAGCTCTATTTTGAGAAGTGGTGTGTGTGTCTGTGTGTCTGTGTGTGCGTGTGTGTGTGAATAAGTGCATGATCTTGAGGCAGAGACTTTTTTTTTTTACTTAAACATTTTATTATACCACTGTGAGATATAGAATTACAACGTTGTTCATGTTTGGAGGTTTCCATAACATAGTGTTCCAGTACCCGCCCTCCACCAGTGCCCATTTCCCACCACCAATGTCCCCAATTCCCTCCCCCTCCCATAGCCTGCCTAAATGGCAGGTTCTTTATCTCTTTTCTTTCTCCCTCTCTCTCCCTTTCTTCTCCTACACATTGTGGGTTGCACTACATACACTTGGAAGCCATCATGTGCATTTTTTGGCCTGTATTTAATGCTCAGTTCTATGTTTGTATCAGCCCTTTCAACATTTATTCACACATGTTCCCTTCTTTGTCTTCCCTAACCTCTGACTCCCTCACGTTTGCGGTAATTTCCACTTTTGGTAAGACCACCTGATATATTTATGTCATGCAAATAAATGCAGTCATTCTATATCTCTCTCTTTCCTTCTGACTAATTTAACTCAACATGATACTTTCCATGTCCATCCATGTGTAGGCAAATTTCATAACTTCATTTTTCCAACAGCTGCATAGTATTCCATTGTGTAGATGCACCAAAGTTTCTTTATCCAGTCATCAGTTCTCAGGCATACTGGTTGTTTCCAGGTTCTGGCTATTGTGAATAGTGCTGCTATGAAAATAAAAGTGCGGATGCTGTTTCGCTGTGTGTTTTTGGCTTCCCAGGGTATATTCCCAGGAGTGGTATGGCTGGGTCAAAAGGGAGCTCAATTTCTAGTCTTTGGAGGAATGTCCATATTGTTTCCCAGAAAGGCTGTACAAGTTGACATTCCCACCAACAATGTATGAGAGTCCCCTTTTCCCCACATCCATGCCAGCACTTGTTGTTTTTACCCTTTTGAATATGGGCCAGTCTCTGTGGTGTGAGGTGATATCTCATTGTTGTTTTGATTTGCATCTCTCTAATGATTAGTGATGATGAGCATTTTTTCATGTCTTTTGGCCATTCAAATTTCTTCCTTGTCAAAGTTTCTGTTCATTTCTTCTCCCCCATTTTTTTATGGAGTTGGCTGTTTTCTTCTTATATAGCTGTACCAGTGCCTGATATATCCTGGATATTAACCCCTTATCAGATGGGTATTGGGTGAATATTCTTTCCCATTCTGTGGACTGCCTTTGTATCTTAGTCATTGTTTCTTTTGAGGTGCAGAATCTCTTTAGTTTTATGTAGTCCCATATGTTTATCTTTTCTTCTAGTTGCTTTGTTAATGGTGTTTCACCTTTGAAGATGTCTTTAGCTTCAAAGTCGTGGAGGGTTTTTCCTATATTTTCTTCGATGTACTTTATGGATTTAGGTTCTGATATTGAGATCTTTAATCCATTTTGATCTGATTTTTGTGCAAGGTGTTAGACACAGGTCCAAATTCATTTTTTTTACACGTAGCTGTCCAGTTTTCCCAGCAACACTTGTTGAAGAGGCTTTCCTTACTCCAGTTTGGACTCTTTGCACCTTTATCAAAGATTAACTGATCATGTCTTTGAGGGTGGGTGTCAGGATGGATACTCAACTCTGTTCCATAGATCCACAGGTCTGTTTTTATTCCAGTACCACGCTGGTTTTATTACTGCTACTTTGTAGTACAGTTTGTGGTTGGGAAAGGTGATGCCTCCCATCTTCTTTTTCCCAAGGATTGCTTTAGCTATCCATGGGGGTTTATTGTTCCATACGAATTTCAGGAGTGTTTGGTCAATTTCTTTAAAGAATGTCATGGGAATCCTTATAGGAACCGCATTGAATCTGTACAAAGCTCTAGGGAGTATTACCATCTTGACAATGTTTATTCTCCCCCATCCATGAGCAGGGAATGTGTTTCCATTTCCTCATGTCCTCTTTTATTTCTTGAAGCAGTGTCTTGTAGTTCTCTTTGTATAGGTCCTTTACACACTTGGTTAAGCTGATTCCTAGGTATTTGATTTTCTGTGGTACAATTGTGAATGGAATCAATTTCTTAATATCCCTTTCTTCTCTTTCATTATTTTGTATAGGAAAGCCACTGACTTTTGGGTATTGATTTTGTACCCTGCCACTCTACTATACATATCTATTGTTTCTAAGAGTTTTTGGGTTGAGAGTTTAGGGTTCTCTAAGTATAATATCATATCATCTGCAAATAATGATAGCTTGATTTCTTCCTTGCCTAGCTGGATGCCCTTAATGTCCTTTTCTTCTCTGATTGCTGTGGTGAGTACTTTCCAGTACTATATTGAATAAAGAGAGGTGAGAGAGGGGCAACCTTGTCATGTTCCTGATCTTAAGGGTAAGGCTTTCAATTTTTCCCCATTGAGAATGATACTCGCTGTGGGCTTTTGGTAGATGGCTTTGACTATCTTGAGGAAGCTTCCTTCAATTCCCATTTTCTGGAGGGTTTTAATCATGAATGGGTGCTGGATCTTGTCAAATGCTTTTTCTGCATCTATTGATAGGATCATATGGTTTTTATTTTTTTCTCTTATTGATATGATGTATTATGTTGATTGATTTGCAAATGTTGAACCACCCTTGCATTCCTGGGATGAATCCTACTTGGTCATGATGTATGATCTTTTTGATGAGTCTTTGGATTCTGTTTACTAGTATTTTGTTGAAGATATTAGCATCTGTGTTCATCAATGAGATTGGTCTGTAATTTTCCTTCTTTTGTGTTGTCTCTCCCTGCTTTGTGTATCAGGGTGACTTGTGCCTTGTAGAAGCTGTTTGGGAGTGTTTCTGTTTATTTTATTTCCTGGAAGAGCTTGAACAGGACAGGCAGTAGCTCCTCCTTAAAGGTTTGGCATAATTCGCTAGTGAACCCATCTGGACCTGGGCTTTTGTGTTTGGGCAGACTTTTTAATTACTGTTTCAATTTCCTCGATGGCGATAGGCTTATTCAGGTATTGGAGGTCCTCTTGTTTCAATCGTGGGAGGTTATAGGACTTCAGGAATTTATCCATTTCTTCTAGGTTCTCATGTTTAGTGGCATACAGGTTCTCAAAGTAATCTTTGATGATCTTTTGCATTTATGTCTTTTTATGTTGTGATGTTACCCTTTTCATTTCTGATTATGTTTATTTGGGTTCTATCTTTCCCTGTCCTTACAAGTCTTTTAGGTGGCTTGTCGATCTTGTTTAATTTTTCAAAGAACCAGCTCTTGGTTTCATTAATCTTTAGGATTGCTTTTTTTTGGTTTCCAGTTCGTTGATTTCCTCCCTAAGTTTAATTATTTCCTTCCTTCTGCCTGGGTTGGGCTTCTTTTGTTGGTCTTTTTCTAATATTTTCAGTTGTGAGGTCAGGTTATTTATGTGGGCCCTTTCTTCTTTCCTTATGAATGCTTGCAGAGCTATGAACTTTCTTCTTAACACAACTTTTGCTGAGTCCCACAAGTTCTGATAGTTGGTATCTTCATTGTCATTTGTTTCTAGGAATCTTTGGATTTCCTGTTTGATTTCTTCTATGACCCATTTGTTGTTCAGCAGTGAGCTGTTCAGTTTCCAGGTGTTTGGTTTTACTCCCTGCTTCTGTGTATGGTTAACTACTATTTTCAGGGCGTCATGATCTGAAAAGATAATTGACACAATTTCTTTTTTATTTTGTTGAGGTATGCTTTGTGGCTCAGTATATGGTCTATCTTGGAGAATGTTCCATGTGCACTGGAAAAAATGTGTATTCAGCTTTTTTGGAATGACAAACCCTGTATATATCAACCAGCTCTCTTTCTTCCATTTCCTCCTTCAGGTCCAGTATTTCCCTGGTGAGTTTCAGTCTTGTCGATCTATCCATAGTGGATAAGGCAGTGTTGAAGTCTGCAACTATTATTGTGCTACTGTTTATGTCTTCTTTGAGGTCTATTAATAGTCGTTTACGTATTTTGCTGGCCTCTCGTTTGGCGCATGTATGTTTAGTAGTGTGATTTCTTCCTGGTATACATACCCCTTAATTATTAAGAAATGGCCTTCATTGTCCCTTTTAACATTTTTCAGCCTGAAGTCTATATTGTCAGATACGATTATGGCCACACTCGCCTTTTTGGAGGAGTTGTTTGCTTGGAGAATGGTCTTCCAGCCTTTGACTTTGAGTCTGTGTTTGCTCTGATTATTCAGATGTGTTTCTTGTAGGCAGCAGAATGTTGGATTCAGTTTCTTAATCCATTTTGCCACTCTATGTCTCTTAATTGGTGCATTTAGACCATTGACATTGAGAGATATTATTGTCATTGGATTTTGGGCCATCTTTCTGTTTAAACTTGTGGTTTTGGGTTGTCTTATTTTACAATAGACCCTTCAATCCTTCTTTTAGAGTTGGTTTTGAGTCTATGAATTTCCTGAGTTGTTGTTTATCCATGAAGTTGTGTATCTTTCCTTCACATCTGAAAGTAAGTCTAGCTGGATAAAGAATTCTTGGTGAAGCCTGAAGTTCATTGAGTCTTTTCACAATATCCCACCATTGTTTTCGGGCTTGGAGTGCTTCATTTGAGAAGTCTGCTGTAAATCTCAGGGATGCTCCTTTGTATGTGATTTCCTTCTTTGATCTTGCTGCTTTCAGTATTCTATCTCTGTCTATCGTTTTTGTCATTTTAATAAGGATGTGTCTTGGAGTATTCTTATTGGGGTTTCTTTTAGCTGGTATCCTACAGGCCTCCTGTATCTGGGAGCATGCTTTTTTTCAGTTCAGGGAATTTCTCGGTGATGATGGCTTTGACAGTTTCTTCTTAATCAGGTTTCTCTTCTTGCCCTTCTGGGACCCCAATGATGCTTATGTTGTTCCTTTTTGGCTTCATCCCGATTTTCTCTGGTAGTCTGTTCGTTGATTGTCAGTCTTTTCTCCATCTTCTGGTGTTGTCTACAGAATCTCTGAACCTCGTCTTCGAGATCACTAATTCTTTCTTCAGTAGCTATTACTCTTCTTTGGAAGCTTTCCCCTGTGTTTTTCAGTTCACTACCTCATTTTTAATATCTGTCATTTCTGCTTGTACTTTGGTCTGAAATTTACTCAATTCTGCTCTCATGTCCTCTTGTATTTTATTGACTTTGTATTCCATTGTTTCTTTGAGCTCCTTGTGAATCTTTAACAGTTCCTTCTGAAATTCCTTTCCAGAGAGGTTTTATAGCTCATCATTATTGCTTGACTCATCTGTATTAGTGACTTCAATCGTAGAGCTTGGAAGGAATTCTGCATTGCTTTACCGTAATGACTATCATCAAAGGTGGAAATTATCACAAACGTGTGGGATTCAGAGGCTAGGTAAGACAGAAAATGGAACAGTGTGCTAACAATTGTTGAGGGTACTAATGCCAACCTAGAACTGAGCATTAAATAGAGGCAAAAAGATACACATGACAACCCTTTAATGTATGTTCTGTAATCCATAGTCTGGAGGGGAAGGAAAAGAGAAAGAGAGAGAAATGGAAAGAAATCAAGAACCTGCCATGGAGCAGGGCTGGGGAAGGGGGGGGGAACCGGGGGACGTTGGTGGTGGGAGATGGGCACTGGTGGCGGGATGGGTGCTGCAACACTGTTTGACCAAAACCCAAATATGAACTTTTTAATTGTATATCTTTGTAATTTTAAAAATAAAAAAATTAAAAAAAACCCAAATATGAACTTTTTAATTGTATATCTTTGTCATTGTAAAAATAAAAAATTAAAAAAAAAATTAATTAAAAAAAAAGAATGGAAAAGAAAAAAAAAGAAAATGTGTGTTCTGGGTGACTAGTCAATAGAGTTAGTAGGTGCCTGAATTACTTTGCAGTTAGGGATGTATAGTAAAGAATGTGGGGGCCAATGCTCAGTGGTATTTCAGGTAGATAGATATTACTTCTATCTAGTGCGTCCGCGCTGTTTTGAATTTTGGGGTGTCACTGGGTGGTTCCGGAGTCAGGGGGTGGGGGTGGAGGTAGTCCAGTGGAAGATCCGAAAAAGCTGGGTGTGGCTCGGTCCCCTTCTCAAAATTCCAGCCCTTTATGCTGGAAAGGGGTGCCTCAGGGGGCTGCCCGCCACAGGAACGCACCTGGTGGGGAGAGAGGGGGAGCTGCTGGGCATTGGGGTGGATGGTGTCAGGAGGGCGGTCCGAGGAGGCTGGGTGTGGCTTGGTCTCCTTCTCAAAGTTCCAGCCCTTTATGCTGGAAAGGGGTGCCTCTGAGGGCTGTATGCCGCAGGAACGCACCTGGTGGGGAGAGCGGGGGCAGAGACTTTTTTTTAAAAGTATTTTATTATACCACCGTGAGATATGCAAATAAAAAATATACAATTAAAAAGTTCATGTTTGGGTTTTGGTCATACAGTGTTCCAGCATTAATTTCAGGTTTGTTCTGGGTTCTGGGCTGGAAAAGTAGCTAAGATCCAATGATCAGACTCACTGTAAGTTTCTTGTGCATTTGGGAAGATAGAAAACATTATTCACAGCAGTTCATATTCTTTTATTTTTTTTTATTTTTTTTTTTTAGTATTATACTGGTGACTTTTAATTTTTATTCCTTATTGCCATTTGGAATATATGTGTTAACTTTTTTTTTAAGGTATTTTATTATACCACCGTGAGATATACAAATAAAAAGATATACAATTAAAAAAGTTCATGTTTGGGTTTTGGTCATACAGTGTTTCAGCACCCGTCCCTCCACCAGTGCCCATCTCCATACAAATAAAAAGATATACAATTAAAAAGTTCATGTTTGGGTTTTGGTCATACAGTGTTCCAGCACCCATCCCTCCACCAGTGCCCATCTCCCACCAACAACATCCCCGGTTCCCTCCCCTTCCCCAGCCCTGCTCCATGGCAGGTTCTTTATTTCTTTGCCTTTCTCTCTCTTTCTCTTTTCCTTCCCTCCCAGACTATGGATTACAGAACATACATTAAAAGGTTGTCATGTGAATCCTTTTGCCTCTATTTAATGCTCAGTTCTAGGTTGGCATTAGTACCCTCGAATATTATTAGCAGCCTGTTCCATTTTCTGTATTTCCTAAACTCTGACTCCCACACGTTTGTGATAATTTCCACCTTTGACAAGACCTCCCGATATATGCTTCACTTGACCTTGGATATTGGTATCATAATATGTACATATATATTTATGCCATGCAAATAAATGCAGTCATTCTGTATCTGTCTCTCTCCTTCTGGCTAATTTCGCTCAACATAATCTTCTCCATGTCCATCCATTTATAGGCAAATTTTATAACTTCATTTTTTCTAACAGCTGCATAGTATTCCATTGTGTAGATGTACCAAAGCTTCTTTATCCAGTCATCGATTTTCGGGCACTCTGGTTGCTTCCAGATTCTGGCTATTGTGAATAATGCTGCTATGAACATAAAAGTAGGGATGGTGTTTCCGCTGCGTATTTTTGGTTTCCCAGAGTAGATTCCCAGGAGTGGTATGGCTGGGTCAAATGGGAGTTCAATTTCTAGTCTTTGGAGGAAAGTCCATATTGTTTTCCAGAAAGGCTGTACCAGCCAGCATTCCCACCAACAATGGATGAGTGTCCCCTTTTCCCCACACCCACGCCAGCACTTGTTGTTCTTGTTCTTTTGAATATGTGCCAGTCTCTGTGGTGTAAAGTGGTATCTCATTGTTGTTTTGATTTGCATCTCTCTGATGATTAGTGATGATGAGCATTTTTTCATATGTTTTTTGGCCATTCAAATTTCTTCCCTTGCTGAAGTTTCTGTTCATTTCTTCTCCCCATTTTTTGATGGGGTTGTTTGTTTTCTTCTTGTAAAGGTTCTACCAGTGCCTGATATATCCTGGATATTAACCCCTTATCAGATGGGTATTGGGTGAATATTCTTTCCCATTCTGTGGACTGCTTTTGTATCTTAGTCACTGTTTCTTTTGAGGTGCAGAAGCTTTTTAGTTTCATGTAGTCCCATATGTTTATCTTTTCTTCTAGTTGCTTTGTTAGTGATGTTTCACCTTTGAAGATGCCTTTAGCTTCAATGTCGTGGAGGGTTTTTCCTATATTTTCTTCAATGTACTTTATGGATTCAAGTCTGATATTGAGATCTTTAATCCATTTTGATCTGATTTTTGTGCATGGTGTTAGACACAGGTCCAAATTCATTTTTTTTACATGTTGCTGCCCAGTTTTCCCAACACCACTTGTTGAAGAGGCTTTCCTTACTCCATTTTAGACTCATTGCACCTTTATCAAAGATTAAATGATCATGTGTTTGAGGTTGGGTGTCAGGATACTCAATTCTATTCCATAGGTCCACAGGTCTGTTTTTATTCCAATACCATGCTGTTTTAATTACTAC
The DNA here is from genome assembly GCA_021461705.1 of Cryptotis parvus. Taxonomy (NCBI): domain Eukaryota; kingdom Metazoa; phylum Chordata; class Mammalia; order Eulipotyphla; family Soricidae; genus Cryptotis; species Cryptotis parvus. Next base: position 2,516 of record JAJIBD010003173.1, on the reverse strand, counting down.
TGCCTTGTAGTACAGTTTGAAGTTGGGAAAGGTGATGCCTCCCATCTTCTTTTTCCCGAGGATTGCTTTAGCTATCCTTGGGGGTTTATTGTTCCATACAAATTTCAGGAGCGTTTGGTCAATTTCTTTGAAGAATGTCATTGGTATCCTCATAGGGACTGCATTGAATCTGTACAGAGCTCTAGGGGGTATTACCATTTTGACAATGTTGATTCTCCCCATCCATGAACAGGGAATGTGTTTCCATTTCCTTGTGTCCTCTTTTATCTCTTGGAGCAGTGTCTTGTAGTTTTCTTTGTACAGGTCCTTTACATACTTGGGTAGGTTGATTCCTAGGTATTTGATTTTCTGTGGCACAATTGTGAATGGAATAGTTTCCTTAATATCCCTTTCTTCTTTTTCGTTATTTGTATATAGGAAAGCCACTGACTTTTGGGTGTTGATTTTGTATCCTGCCACTCTACTATATGCGTCTATTGTTTCTAGGAGTTTTTTGGTAGAGAGTTTAGGGTTCTCTAGGTATAATATCATGTCATCTGCAAATAATGATAGCTTGACTTCTTCCTTGCCTATCTGGATGCCCTTGATGTCCTTTTCTTCTCTGATTGCTATGGCAAGTACTTCCAGTACTATATTGAATAAAAGAGGTGAGAGGGGGCAACCTTGTCTTGTCCCTGATCTCAGGGGGGAAGACTTTCAACTTTTCCCCATTTAGAATGATGCTTGCTGTGGGCTTTTGGTAGATGGCTGTAACTATCTTGAGGAAAGTCCCTTCAATTCCCATTTTCTGGAGCGTTTTAATCATGAACGGGTGCTGGATCTTGTCAAAAGCTTTTTCTGCGTCTATTGAAAGGGATCATATGGTTTTTATCTTTTCTTCTTATTGATATGATGTATTATGTTGATTGACTTGCAAATGTTGAACCATCCTTGCATTCCCGGGATGAATCCAACTTGGTCATGATGTATAATCTTCTTGATGAGTCTTTGGATTCTGTTTGCTAGTATTTTGTTGAAGATCTTAGCATCCGTGTTCATCAGGGATATTGGTCCGTAGTTTTCTTTCTTTTGTGTTGTCTCTCCCTGCTTTGGGTATCAGGGTGATATGTGCCTCGTAGAAGTTGTTTGGGAGTGTTTCTGTTTCTTCTATTTCCTGGAAGAGCTTGAAAAGGACTGGCAGGAGGTCCTCCTTAAAGGTTTGGTAGGAGTTCACTAGGGAATCCGTCTGGACCTGGGCTTTTGTGTTTGGGCAGACTTTTAATTACTGTTTCTATTTCCTTGATGGTGATAGGTTTATTTAGGTATTGGAGGTCTTCTTGTTTCAGCCGTGGGAGGTTATAGGACTTCAGGAATTGATCCATTTCTTCTAGATTCTCATGTTTCACGGCATACAGGCTCTCAAAGTAATCTCTGATGATCTTTTGGATTTCTGTGGTTTCTGTTGTGATGTCACCCTTTTTTTATTTCTGATTCTGTTTATTTGGGTTTTCTCTTTCCCTGTCCTTACAAGTCTTGCCAATGGTTTGTCAATCTTGTTTATTTTTTCAAAAAACCAGCTCTTGGTTTCATTAATCTTTTTGGATTGTCTTTTTTGGTTTCCAACTCATTGATTTCCTCTCTAAGTTTTATTATTTCCTTTTTTCTGCCTGGGTTGGGCTCCTTTTGTTGGTCTTTTTCTAATGTCTTCAGCTGTGTAGTCAGGTTATTTATGTGGGCCCTTTCTTGTTTCCTGATGAATGCTTGCAGAGCTATAAACTTCCCTCTTAACACGGCTTTTTGCCATGTCCCACAAGTTCTTATAATTGGTATCTTCATTTTTATTTGTTTCCAGAAATCTTTGGATTTCCTGTTTGATTTCTTCTATGACCCATTTGTTGTTCAGCAGTGAGCTGTTCAGTTTCCAGGTGTTTGGTTTGACTCCCCTGTTTCTGTGTACGGTTAACTTCCATTTTCAGTGCATCATGGTCTGAAAAGATAGCTGACACAATTTCTATCTTTTTTATTTTATTGAGGTATGCTTTGTGGCTCAGCATGTGGTCTATCTTGGAGAATGTTCCATGTGCACTAGAGAAAAATGTGTATTCAGCTTTTTTTGGCATGAAAAGCCCTGTATATAGCCACTAGCTCTCTTTCTTCCATTTCTTCCTTCAGGTCCAATATTTCCTTGGTGAGTTTCAGTCTTGTTGATCTATCCATCGTTGATAGAGCAGTGTTGAAGTCTCCAACTATTATTGTGCTACTGTTAATGTCTTCTTTGAGGTCTCTTAGCAGTTTTTTTATGTATTTTGCTTTGACCCCTCGTTGGGCGCATATATGTTTAGTAGTGTAATTTCTTCCTGGTGTACATACCCCTTAATTAATAAGAAGTTGCCTTCGTTGTTCCTTCTAACTTTTTTCAGCCTGAAGTCTATATTATCTGATACTAATATGGCCACACCAGCCTTTTTTGGAGGAGAATGGTCTTCCAACCTTTGACTCTGAGTCTGGTGTTTGTTCTGCTTATTCAGATGAGTTTT